>ML394889.1:92429-158037 GCA_005239525.1 Nicotiana knightiana | reverse complement strand
ACCATCTCAACACACGAGTGAATCCCCATTATCACCCAATCATGCAAATTCTTAAGTAGTAGTTTATACCACCATAACCCTTCTGGGGTCTGCCTATACCTGACAGGACATAGCACTCAAATGCTCCCACATGAGATCCGTTACGACGGCCGACAAGCCCCGCACACACCGGCACAAACCACATGCATAACCAAATCACATCAAAGGAACCAATCACTGCCGCAAATGTGCCATTTCAACCATGGCTAATCAATCCATCTTCTTTTAATCATCATTAATTACCTCAGGAACAATAACCATAGCAAACTCAACCCTCACTCATCCCGAGTGACCTTGATTCACGAGACTATGCTGCCCAAATCCCGCAACCTGTCTCATACCCTTCTGATAATCTTTTCTTCAATCCGGAGTCTATTTCTCCACTCCTCCAATATTCTCCTACATGCTGAAACATATCATAGAACATTCCAACTATCCTCATTTTTCTCAGAGATTACTCTGCAAAAGCTCGATTATCGATCATACTGCTGCTTGAAATCCTTAAACGCCGTATTCTTTAAATTTTGAACTCACTAGGACCGCTATTGAGAGTCACCCACACTAACTGGCCCCGAATACAATCAACTCCAAGGCTCTCCTAGCACAGGAACACTTTTTTCAATGAAATACGTGACTGAGTCACTGTCCTTACAACTCGCCCATGCCTTAAGCATAAATTCTGAATCTCCCAAAGCCTAACCCTGATCCGACAGGGCCAAATTTTGCACATATTCATCAAATCCCCCGCACAATTACCATTTTACTCCTTTTTACTTAGCTGAAATAACTTGCCAACACGCCGACAATCCTCAACCCCATGCGAAGACAATCCTACAACCCAACTGCAGATGGTGGGACTCCCCCACTTAACCCGAAGCTACTCTTTGCACCATTCTAGACCCTGCTGAGATCCTTCCTTTTTTGATAACACGATCTTGCTCAACCAATCCGTCCAATTCTTCCAAATTCTCTTGCTAGCACTCCCTAAATACTCGAATTCTCTAGCATCATTCACACATTCTATCCCCTACCGACTAGCCACTAGAACCCCTCTCAGAACCTGCCAACCCCGCCATTGCTAACCTATCCCCAGAAGACAACTCACCTGTGGAAATCACCCGCGAACACCTCCCAGCGACGCTGAAATGCATGCTCTCTGCGACCTCAATACCCCATCCTACGCCCTGCTTTATTTACCAACTTACTAGTTCGTCCGCTCCTCATGGACACCCATAATGCGCGACAATATCTCCAAATTCCAAGTTGTGCTGCCGTTCCCCCACTTTGTGACTGCTCGACTTCCGCTTCTTACACCTAGACTCTTATAAATGGAACCACCGGCTAGCCTTACTTCAGGACCATTCTCTGTAGCTCTCAAACTAGCAAATCACCACGACTTCAAGCTCTCCAAAGATCATCTCTTCCCTAGCTGACTTCATTACCAACCCCTATCCGGTACTGAACCATCGCACCTCACGATCTCTGCCAACCGCACTCTTCAATGCTTTCTCTCAATACTCTAACCCCATGCAACCGAAGAACCCATAACACCGACAAATTAACGCACTCCATTCGATAAATGACGATAATGACACGTCACAGGTGCATATCCCATATCACTTGAAGATACCAAGTCGTACTACCTTATCAACCCCAACCGGACCATTCATAACCCAAATGCCCTTCCTCTGCCGACACAAAAGCACTGAAATCTCGAAATCAAACTCTGAGAAGACCTCCCTTCAAACCATTCATCTTCCCCAACATACGGGCAAACGTTCTATCATCATATCGACACCGTGCGACAATCAATTTCAACCATCATCACTACCCGAGCACATCCTTAAGGCTCCCAGAACACAGTTACTGAGCTGAAAATACATGTTACCTTTTTTGCAGGGCCATAACAACGGCCACAACCAATTACACATGAAAGCATCTCGAATTACATTCGTAGCACCATTTCCATTCCTCAAATTCCAGATCCATAGCAAGCGCTTCGCGACGCGTAAGATTGAGTAGGAATGAACATAGGCATAAGACTGAAAGGAATCAACTCGCACGATGAAGAATCAAGAAGGGAAGTACTCCTAACAGCTCTGTAGCCTCTCGAAGATAAGTACAGATGTCTCCATACCGATCCACAAGACTCTGCTAGACTTGCTCATGACTCGTGAGACCTACGGGAACCTAGCGCTCTGATACCATGTTGTCACGACCCAAAATCCCTAAGGTCGTGATGGCGCCGGACACAAAGTCAGGCAAGCCAAATCATTAAGTAATTGAAATAACTTTCCGGTTTTAACATTTATGAATACATTTCCATTCACTTTATTACATGATAATCAAATAAAAGTCTGTTAATTAAAAACGGTGACTTAAAGATTTCACTTAAGCAATTACATCCCGATACATATCCCAGAACCCGATGGCACAACTACATGAGCAATTTCTAAGAATTTATACAACCATTACAAAGCCTTTCCGAAATACAACTGGACAAGGAAATTTGAAATGAATAAATATAGTATGAAAGAGACTCTGTCAGCTGCGGTCGCCTTCGGATGGTGCAGCTCGCCTAAGTCTCCGATTCCTCCACATTGCTATGAAAGTACCTGTGCAATAAAATGCACAGCAAGTGTAGCATGAGTACAAAAACAACATGTACTCAGTAAGTCGCCCGCCTAACCTCAGTGAGGTAGTGACGAGAGGTCAAATTAGACACTTACTAAAGGTCCATTTAAAATATTTAAGAGTGACACTAAGCATGGTTTTATCATAGGCAATTTATAAAAAAAGATTTAAATATCTTTCAAAAACTCCGTTCACATTGACACTTTATATCTTCGTCATATTAACGATTAATCAACATGGTGATTTAATCAAATAATAATAAATCGACGAGAAGGAACAACTTCTTCCAAAAGTCTTTTTAATAGCTTTAAATCTCTGTCATTTCAATTGACAACTTAATATTTCAGGCCAGTAATCAGGCAAATATCATAGTAACTACGCAGCAAATATCATGCGCAAGCAATGCCGAGGGTCGAACGGCGCGGACCAACAATAATAAAATGTGCACTGCCGAGGGTCGGACGACTCGAACCATAGATGCATCTATCTGCCCCGCTCGCGAATCGATCATGCGATGCGGTTAACATAATACGGATAACCTGCTCGTGAATCATACATGCGACTCAGGTGCTCATATAACTACATACACAAATACAGGGTCTTCCTGCTCGCAAATCACTCAAGCGACTCAGGCACCCAAATTTACACATATCCACATAATGAATTCGTATTTTATCAAGAAAACAGTTTTTCTTAGGAAAGTGGTAAAATATTTATTAAAAGAAACTTGAAATATAGGTTTTGAAATCTTTGTTTTTGAAACTCATTTGTCAAGTTTAGTGATACTCCATGATACAACCCAGTCCAGGTACACATATATTCACAGCGGAAATAATTCTCTTTTTAGAAGGTTAACAATATGAGCTCTAGCTTTCTTTTCAGACATTCAATTACGTTTTCGGTCATATTAGCAGTTTAGTATTACATGCAGGGTTATAGGTATACACATAAGGCATGCTAGTGGGTCCTAGGCTACCCAGATATGGTACAATAGTAGCTACGCACGGACTTCCGTCACCTCGTGCGTACGTAGCCCCCGAAGACTAGCATGTATTGAACTAATTCACCTAGGGGGAAAATTCCCCCTCACAAATTTAGAAAGGAGACTTACCTCGCTCCGAAATTCCAACACCGACTTCCAAGCCTCTCCAATGACTCCAGCGGACGCACAACGCTCCGAAACTACCACATAACGGAAAAGCAATGAAAATTCATCCTAATACTAACAACAAATTCAAATTATATACTTTCCCAACCCCGCTCGGAGAAATGACCAAAATGCCCTTGGGTCCACGTGCCCGGAAATCTGAAACTCTTGAAGATACATGCTACCCATAGCTCTACTAGTTCAATCATGCAATTTACTCTACATCCCATACTCAAAGTCGTGGCTAAATTCCAAATTTATATTTTCTAGGTTTTTCTTCAAAACCCCCAAATTTTTCCCACAATTTCCCATATCAAATTTATGCATCAATCTTGTATTTAACCTTAGAAACGAGTAGAAACAACTTACCTCCGATCCCTGATGAAATCTCCCTTGAAAAGCTCTCCAAAAATCTCCTCAACCAAATGAAAAATGAGAGAGAACACAAACCCAATTTTCAAAACATTCTGCCCAGGCATCTCTTCGCATCTGCGGTCCAATAGCCGCTCCTGTGGCTCCGCACCTGCGGTTCCATCGCAGGTGCAGCTCTCACTCGACCAGGCAAAAATCGCACTCCTGCGACCCACTCTTTGCACCTGCGACTCCGCAGGTGCGACCAAACTCCCGCACTTGCAGTCCCCTCAGCTCTAACCCCAAATCTCGCTATTGCGGCTCCGCACCTGCGGTCAAAGCCACGCAGGTGCGGTTAAACCACATGACAGCAGTCTTCACTTCTTCAAACTTCAAATTCTTGATCCGACAACCACCCGGAATCCACCCGAGGCCCCCGGGACCCCGTCCAATCACACCAACCTATCCCAAAACATGACACGGACTTGCTCGAGCCCTCAAATCAAATCAAACAACGCCGAAATCACGAATCACACTCAAATCCAATTCTTTAAGAAATTAGAATTTCAAACTTCTACATCCGACGCCGAAGCCTATCAACACACCCGATTGACCTCAAATTTTACACACAAGTCGTATTCAACATTGTGGACCTGCTTCAACTTCCGGAATCGCATTCCGACCTCGATATCAAAACTTCCACTTCCGGTCGGATTTCTCAAAAACTTTCAAATTTCTATCTTTACCCAAATGACTTCAAAATGACCTACGGTCATCCAAATTCACTTCCGATCGCTCTCCCAATTCTAGAATCACCATACGGAGCTATTCCCAGTCTCGAAATCCCAAACGAACATCAACCTCACTGATATGCACTTCAAGCCCAAATTCATGAAACTCTTCTAAAATTCTAACTTCCACAATATACGCCGAAACGCTCCCGGGTTATCCAAAACCCGATCCGGACATACACCCAAGTCCTAAATCATCATACGAACCTGTTGGAACCTTCAAATCCTGATTCGGAGATCGTTTACTAAAAATTTCAATCTTAGTCCATTTCTCCAACTTAAGGCTTCTGAAATGAGAATTTTCTTTCCAAATCAATTCTTAACTTCCTGAAATTCAATTCCGACCACGCCCACAGGTCATAATACCTAAAACCAAGCTGCTCACGACTTCAAACCACTGAACGATGCGCTAGAACTCAAAACGACCGGTCGGGTTGTTACAGTTAAAGTTATAAGGAGTGAAGAAGGAATAATGTTGTCACAAGAACATTATGTTGAGAGACTTCTTAAGATGTTTGAATATTTTAATGTCACACCAGTGAGCACTCCTTTTGATGCTAACTCTCAGTTGAAAAAGAATAATGGTGATCCAGTTGCTCAGTTTAATTACGCTCAGATTATTGGGAGTCTGATGCATTTAATGAATTTTACAAGGCCAGATATAGCCTTTGCTGTGTGTAGATTGAGTATATATACTCATAATCCCAACAACGAGCATTGGTCTGCATTAGCTAGACTAATGAAATATTTGAGAGGAACCATGAATTATGGTATCCTATATAGTGGATTTTCTTCTATTTTAGAAGGGTACAATGATGCAAACTGGATCTCTGATTCAGATGAGACAAAATCCACTAGTGGTTATGTATTTACCCTTGGTGGTGGTTTAATATCATGAAAATCAGCTAAACAGACAATCATTGGTAGATCGACTATGGAATCAGAGTTTGTAGCTCTGGAGTTAGCTGGTTCAGAGGCTGAGTGGCTAAGAAACTTCTTAGCTAATATCCCTTCAATAAAGAGCAAAATGCCTAGGAAAGAATATTTTTCTTATGGAAATGATTTTCAAACTTTTCTTGTCGATAATGAACCATCAAATTATTTTGAAGCTATATCTTCTTCAGAAGCTAATTATTGGAAAGAGGCAATAAATATTGAAATCAATTCTATTTTGAAAAATAAAACATGAATTTTAACAGATTTTCCTCCTGGTGCAAAACCTATTAGTTGTAAATGTATTTTCAAAAAGAAATTTAATCCTGATGGATCTTTAGATAAATATAAAGCCCGGTTAGTAGAAAAAGGATTTTCTCAAAAACAGAATATAGATTATTTTGATACATTTGCAACAGTGACTAGAATTTCTTCTATCCGAGTTTTAATTGCCTTAACTTCAATCAGTAAGCTTTTTATCCATCAAATGGATGTCAAAACTGCTTTTCTAAATGGTGATTTAGAAGAAGAAATTTATATGGTTCAACCTGAAGGCCGTGTCATTCCTGGACAAGAAAATAAATTTGTAAATTAGTTAAATCTGTTTATGGCCTTAAACAAGCTCCTAAGCAGTGGTATGAGAAATTTTGACAAGTCTTACTGAGAGACGGCTTTTCTTCAGTTGATGTGGATAAATGTGTTTATACTAAAGTGGTAGATAATGATTATGTGGTAATATGTATGTATGTTGATGACATGCTTATCTCTGGTACAAGTTTAAATATTGTACAAAGTACTAAATTATTTTTGTCTGCTAGTTTTGATATGAAAGATCTGGGTGAAGTAAATATGATATTGGGAGTTAAAGTTATAAGGAGTGAAGAAGGAATAATGTTGTCACAAGAACATTATGTTGAGAGACTTCTTAAGATGTTTGAATATTTTAATGTCACACCAGTGAGCACTCCTTTTGATGCTAACTCTCAGTTGAAAAAGAATAATGGTGACCTAGTTGCTCAGTCTAAATACGCTTAGATTATTGGGAGTCTGATGCATTTAATGAATTTTACAAGGCCTAATATAGCCTATGCTATGTGTATAATGAGTAAATATACTCATAATCCCAACAACGAGCTTTGGTCTGCATTAGCTAGACTAATGGAATATTTGAGAGGAACCATGAATTATGGTATCCTATATAGTGGATTTCCTTCTATTTTAGAAGGGTACAGTGATGCAAACTGGATCTCTGATTCAGATGAGATAAAATCCTCTAGTGGTTATGCATTCACCCTTGGTGGTGGTGTAATATCATGGAAATTAGCTAAACAGACAATCATTGCTAGATCGACTATGGAATCAGAGTTTGTAGCTCCGGAGTTAGCTGGTTCTGAGGCTGAGTGAATAAGAAACTTCTTAGCTAATATTCCTTTAATAAAGGACGTATTGCCTCCCGTGTCTACTCATTATGATTTCCAAGCGGCAATAGCTATTGCAAAGAATAAATCTTATAATTGTAAAAGTAGACACATGAAATTGAGACATGATGTCATAAAATAGCTGTTGAGAGATGGAATAATTTCCATTGACTATGTGAAGTTAGAGATAAATTTGGCTGATCCTCTAACTAAACCCATGGGAAGAAACTTAATTGTTCAAACCTCAAAAGAGATGGGGTTAAGGCCGACATGTTGTTAATAGAAATGGTAACCCAACCTATGTGATTGGAGATCTCATGAATTAGGTTCATATGGGTAATAACAAGTCAATATTGGCACTGAAGCACTAAAAGAGAGTGCTTGACTGCTACTAATTGAGAGATTGAGTTATAACTCTTAATGAAATTCATAGTCCTTATGGATGGTGTATAAAAGCAGTATACACTTGATGAATTCCCCTATATGAGAGTGGAGTGGGCTGCTCCTATGAGATTTTGGCCTAGTCTCTAGAGCTCTCATGAATAACCAGGCACGCGCATGGCCTATTGGGTGCAAAACCACGTTGAACAGCAAAATTACCGAGGGTCAAAATGTGATTGATAAAATCTCTGACTTACAATAAGAATTATTGGTTCATAGAAATATTACATTTCACCAGTAATTCTGTGAGTTAAATTTTATTGGTCTAAGTTTGGTTCATAGTTCTGAAGACACCAAACCCATTACATTTGGACCATGCAAATTCAGCAAGTCAATTCTTTCGTTCTTTTATCGTTCTCTTATAAATTTTGAAAACATGCGGGGATTGTGGGAGTATTTTCAAAATATTAAATAGCTATATGTCTTTTCATTTTATAAGTGTCCTATCTATTTCCAAGTTGCTTCTTGCATGAAGATATATGGCCAAATGGCTAAACCATAAACAAGTGGTAGCGGAGACATAACACTTGTCTCGTTGCATGGAATGTTTTTGACAAGTAGATGAACACTTGTCATCTTCTTACACAATTCTACAACTATAAATACCCACTTTCTATACCACTTGAAGACACCAACAAATATTTTGTTCTCTCATGATTGCTAATGATTAGTAATCATGACTACAAGCCTTCTCTTTTTTAATTACGTGTATCCTTTTGTGTGTTCCAATTTCTTTTATAATCTGTGTTTATTTCCTCTTTCCAAACTTGCTAGATTTATTATTAATATCTTGCTGATTCCTGTATCCTCTAAATAAATAGAGATGGGCTTGTTTAATCCTGGGAAAATATTTCACATTGCTGAAATAGTTGGGCGAAAAACTTTATATCATATGTTGACTAGGTCAACGGAAATAAATCTTTGGAGGCTGCCATACATCGTCGTAATGACATGTTAACCTGATTTCAAAAGGTCGACGTCACGAGAAGATGGCAGGTCGTCGACGAGGTCGAGGTGGTCTGATAAAGATGAAGACGAGGACGAGGACGAGGACGAGGACGCGCACCTTTCCTCGGTGCGCGGTAACGGCTAGTTCCAAGATTTATATTTCCAAAAGAATATTCCAGTGAATATTCTTCCCAATTGTACTACCTAGGGTTTTTGTGGCTAATGTATTCTTATAATAGGAAGATGTTTAGTTATAGAAGGGGATGCGACTCTTTTTGTAAAAAATAATATTGACATTCTTTGAAGATTCTCACTTAATCATATACATATAAAGTTTGCCTTTCTTTACATCTTTATCTATCTTTTCTTCCCCGATCCAAGAAGAATCGAAATAGTCAAAGGCTTATCATTACCATCATAGTCAGAAGAATCATTGGGAAATCTCACCCTTATCGGGTGAACTTTATTCCATTATTACTTAAATGCTATTTATTATCATTTATTGCTCTCTTTCATATTCTTGAATAATTTATTACTCCATTATTTCTCTAATACATTGTTATCCAATAACACACGTGCACTATTCTTCATAAATACACTAGATCTATCATTGGATATTAATATTTATTTAGATTAACCCCTTTCACTATAAATCTAATTGTATAAAAACTTAGATCTAAATTTTGGGTCATACAGTTTGGCGTCGTCTGTGGGGATTTCTCAGCCATGTTTTTACATAAGATTTATAACTCACGCGACTTGCTAATCTAACCAACTGCAAAGATTATCTTTTTTCTTTTTGTATACGAAGATTCCATGGCAAGTAACCAAGGAAAAAGGAAAACGTCCTGCTCAACCATATGAGCACCATCGATGAAGAATATGACACCCAAGATGGGGAGGTGACCCCCACGACACCCCCTAGGTTAGGGAAGTTGCCTACTCCTTTTTGCAGCACAATCAAAAGAAATGGAAATGGGGCCTCTACGTCCACGGGAGAGGTGGAGCCACCCGCTATGAATAAGCTCCTTGAAGCATGGTTGACTAACACTCTAGTCAGGGTGATGAGTAAACAAGCCTCATGCACGATCACAGAAACCACGAGGATCATGCAGTACAACACATGAATTACGAGACGATCAACCGACAATTGTTAACAGTGCAAGTGACAGTGTAGGTGACAACGTCCTAGCCTCCATACTGAAAAGAATGGATGAAATGGAAAACTAGAACAAGGTTCTCAAGGAAAAAATGAAGGAGCCCCTGGAACAGGTAGACAAAATATCAGGCGCCCCCAGATTATTACCAAAAAGAGGTGCCGATAAGTTTGTGGAACTGTCATATAGGGAGGAAGCGACTCCTCATGCCATAACAAAAACATTCAGGATGCCCCCATATCTCCGAATCTACGATGGAACGACGGACCCCAATGATCATGTAACTCACTACGTCACCGCTGTAAAAGGCAACGACCTCACTAAAGAGCAGGTGTCGTCCTGTCACGATCGAAATCGAAGGGCCGCGACGGGCACTCGGTGCCTTACTCAACCGAGTACCAACATAACATATATTTCTTATTACACCATCATAGGTAAATGGGCTAGAAGGGCTATCATAAGATAACTAGAATAAACCATAAGGTAATACGAGACATAGGACGACCCAACATAATATAGAAACTTATACACGTGACATACGGGCCTATAAAGCTGACATGATCATTTGTACACTCAAAACATATAAATTACATCTATCTACAAGCCTCTAAGAGTACATAAACATAATAAAGGTTGAGACAGGGCCCCACCATGCCAATCAATACACGTCCAAATCATACTGACCAAATAGGCAACTCCAGAGCAAGTGGAGTGCACCAATACCTTCCGCTGAGCTGATAGCCTACTATGAGAACTGTCAACCAGTCAATCGGGACCTGCGGGCATGAAACGCAATGTCCCTAGGAAAAAGAGACGTCAGTACAAATAAAGTAAGTCTAAATATCTATGTGAATCGTGAAACATTTAAAATGTCATGCATATGCGTGTAAATGTCATACCATGCATAGGTTTATGAGCTCATTGCATTATCAAGCCTCTGAGGGCATCCCATCATATCATCTCGGCCTCTGTAGGAGAAATCATCAATGTATACTAGCTGATCAGGTGGTGGTGCGTATATATCGCCATAACATTTTCCCATACCCCATATAAATATACTATATGCGTATACAACGCCATCTGGTCATGGGTCAATATACATGTATAAATGAATTCAGTGCATAATGAAGTAAGTCAATGATATCTCTTGGAATGTCATGAGACCCATGAATAAACAATATGATAGTAGGTCATATGGGGAATCAATAACATAGGCAACCCTAGTACTTCTAAGAATAGAATCATTGTGAAACTTGCGTGCTTTCTCGTATCATTTTATCATATGGATCATGCCAAAAGGAAAGAAGGGATAGCATTAACATACGTGTACGATATCTTCCTTATTACTCAACCAAGGTCAACATAACTCCTTGCAGATATAACATGTGAAATGATATTTCTATTAATATATAATGTCGTACCATCGTATTTGGATAGTCGTATGGCTTAAGGAAAATCGGGCAGCAACTCCCCTATTTTAATACATTCCAAAGACCACTAAGGGTCATCAAAAGCCCAACAACAACAACTATAACCAACAATAGCAGCAACAACAATATGATCCAATATGAGTTTCTCCAATTATCTTAACAATCATAATGAGCGACAAGCACGTTTTTACTCATAACAAGACATAAATTGAATCCAACTCTTATTCCATAAATTAGTTTACAACCTTCAGAACATGATAGTTATATGTACTATATTCTTTCTAGTTCAAAACGTCCACAAAATGCCTTCCAAAACAGCCCATACGTCTAGCACCTTAATTTTTATCGTCAATCACTTGTTTTTCATTTTTTCTTCTTCAATCAACTTAATTAACACCTTGAACAGCTTAACAACAGAAAC
This sequence comes from Nicotiana knightiana, assembly GCA_005239525.1. Classification (NCBI taxonomy): domain Eukaryota; kingdom Viridiplantae; phylum Streptophyta; class Magnoliopsida; order Solanales; family Solanaceae; genus Nicotiana; species Nicotiana knightiana. Next base: position 146,327 of record ML394889.1, on the reverse strand, counting down.
CAAACTATTATCAAATTATTTCTCACAAACTTTCAGCCAACACAAACCATATATTTAGCCACAAAATAGTCCAACCAAAAAGACAACCATATCCCATGTTCCTTCAAGTGCTATCTTATAATTTTTCACTCAAACAACACAACCAACACATGATTAACCTTAGGCACAATCAAGAAGATGTTATACATACCTTGGACAGAATCTACAACTCGAAAGCCGATATCAACTTAGCTCACTATAGCCCTCAATCACACCACAACATCATAGATGCATTCTCTTGTAGTGTTTTAACACCTTTAATGATGATTTGAGTTGATTTCCCTTGAGTTTGGTTCTTGGGATCTTGGGATATGTTAGGGAGGGTTTTAGAGAGCTTGAGAGTGTTATGGTGTAAGTAATATCTGTATTATTGATGAGATATAAGTGGATAATACCACTTATAAGCCCACCGCCTCAATTCTTCCAAGAATGTGGGTAAGCTGCCTGCTTGGCAGCTTGAGTAGTGCAACTTCGGAAACTTGCATCTCTCTACTCCGATATCGTATTGACAAGCGGTTTTTAACGTGAGAAACAAGACAAATGGGGATTTAATTACATAGATCTCCCTATAACTCTCAATATATTGGGACAAAACTGCGTCGCAACCTGGCCTATAAACCTGCCAGTTTCTCCGAAGTGCGGCGATGTGACTTGGTGATCCTACTTTAAAAATTCATATTTCTCTACCCCAATGTCGTATGAATAAATGGTTTGGACCGTCGGAAATAGGTTACAAGACCTTCATTTTTATAATATGTCCCAAAAAGATCTCATATAATACATGAAATGTATTGCTCAAAACACTTCATTACAAGGCAAATCCTTAGTCATTTTTTCCGCAACTTGAATCCGATTTTTCCAAACTTTTTATTTCAAAATATAAACATCATATATATATATATATATATATATATATATATATATATATATATATATATATATATATATATATCATGACTTTAAATTCATTTAAATCATGATTAACAAGTCTCATATTCATCTTAACTTACTTAAGACTTCGGTAAACCTTTCTTATCCTGGTAGAAGGATTTCGTCCTTTTTGAGTTTACATTAAATAATACTATAATGAAAGTGACGTCTGAAGTACGGGGTGTAACAACATTAAATCACTTTATATACTTTCAAAGAGGATCTAATTTTTGAGCTTACATCAATTGACTTACGACATACTTTCACGTACAAAAACATGGGGTGTAACATCATTCCACCCTTTGGAACATTCGTCCTCGAATATTGACTGATGTGCTTATCATCCTCATAACCCATAGCTCTTGTGAATACTTTAATATTATCCTTACCATCTAGACGATTGTTCTGTGAATAAATTCAAAGACCAGGCATTCCCTCCTTTAGGCCTTTTCTCACTTCACGACTTGTGATCGAAATTCTTCCAATTTTGTAACTTTGACTACCTTATGTGATGCAGCCTGTATGACTCTATCCTTTTATGCGCGGATCTTCACTCTTTTTTTTCTCGAGCTTTTTGCCAATCTCTTGGTCTCACTTTGTGAACATATACAGAACTATGACAAGATGTCTCTTAGAGCATATATAGGTGTACTGATGTTCTTTGCTTGGTACTTTGCCGAACTTATGACAATTGCTATATTTTGTTTCCTAGACTTGGTTATCTGTCCTTATGGATTTAGTGTATCTAAGTAGGTCATACCGTACTATAACACACACTTAGGTTTATTATTACCAAGGTCAGCTACCCAACTCTAGGTTACTCTCTCACTACTTAACCCATATGTATAAATCTAAGTCCTTTAATGCTTCCTTATTACTGTTCATCTAAAGTATGACATCATAAACTCCTCCCGTACTTTGGAACTTTTATCTATCTATTGTTATTCACCTTAATGTCGATCTATATCTACCTCTAATAACTTGAGACCTCTTACGATTGTCACTAGGGCTCACGTCTCATCGAGGAACATCTGAAGTGATTTTCCTGATCCACCTAGGGGTGATAATATACTTCAATAGCCGTATTTAATAGAATCCCAACGTGATTCATCTTATAGGGGTATTCTAATCTCGTGCAATTAATGAAATCCCTTTTCTTTAAATCATTACTCAATCAAAGGCCCAAACGCCATCCTTTTATCTATCACAATTTCACCCTTATTCTACTACCAGGGAAACATTCCATTTCTTCTAACTACTACTAGTCTTAGAATCCTTTGCATTTATTAAGGCTATACTAAGCTTTCTATAACTTACTGGAAACCATCAACTCTCTTGTTTTGATGGGCTTAATCTCGAGGCATTACCTGTTCTCGTCACCTTCTCACTTACCTTTTCATACGTTTAATCTTATCTACCTAAAACCTTGTCGCTCTATCATATTTTAGCTTGCGACCTACACATATCTATTTATACTACTCACAATCTTCCTTTAAATTTCTAGCACCATAGATTTCCTTTCGCGCCTTCCCAGTTGTCTTTAAATGTAAGCAATGACTTTTCCTGATCGTTTTGCCACATGTTGCTTGAATACTTGGCTTATCTTAGTGCCTACAAATACTAGAATTTTTTGTAACTCAAATGTCACTTTTGGATTTTTTTTTCACTTCCTATTCATTAGCCACAATAGTTTCCACTTCCTTATGGAGTGCATACAATGTTGTAGTGAGACTATTTTTACATGACCATTTCTTCTTCAAGTTAGTATGCTTAGGTTTAATCCTTCTTCCTTATTTCCTCATCCAGTCTTTAATTGTAGTACTTAGGGAGGAACCTCTAACAATTTTAAAGCTGCGAGCTTATTACATCATATACTCAACAAAATTCTTGATGTTCTTCCTCGCCTATAATTATCCTTACTTACTTACCTCCACGCCCTTTGTTCTTGTAGGGTTTCTTCTGAACTGATACTTTGACTGTCTTCCCAGTGGAACTCTCTTTTATTTTTGTAACACCAATACAGTGCCTTTAACTACCCCAACTCCTATATAAATATTTCTCAAATATTACAATTTCATAACTGCGAGACTGAATTAACCATATTGGGTTTCACAATGGTTATCTTGCACGATCTGCTGATTTGTCTGTATCCTATTGTCTAGACATAACTAGGCTCTTCCAGAATCAATTACTAACTACTCGTTGGTCCATTTTAATATCTATATTCTGCGTAATCTCTCTTGAGATATGTCCTTTGTCTTAACTTACCTCTGGCACTAGCTCGTATCAAGTATTCATTTGTATTTATCTATCAATAACATCCTGGTCGGGGACCTTTAATGCCCCTCCTTGCCTTCGTGCTTGCATAATGTTCTGGAGTCGTAACCTATCTATGGGATTTGAATAAGTGCAATCTCATCCCTTTCTCATTTTTATTGCATTCTTCCTTTACTATTCCATAGTTCCGTGAACCATATAACTCCTACATAATACCGTATCAAACAATCTTTCCCCCTCTCTTCATCTTTGGCGTCTTTTCACATATTCACTGACTCTTACTTGCCTTGCGGTAATCCTTCTATATCAAGGATAACGGAATTTCTTACTGTGAGGATGACTCCTAGTGTAAGTGGCAGACTTAGTCCCTTAAGCTTATCTCTGCTCTAAATGCTTGCTTTAGGAAAACGTCTTCCAGAATGAACTTTAAAGGTTAGTCTTTTGTTGTCCATTCTATAATTGCCGGAATGCTATCTCTGAAATTCTCACGATGCCGAATATTATAAAATCCTTTGGTCCCTAATTCATAGTTAGTTTATCTTGTTCACTAGCCCATACTGATTTATATTACTTCGGGGGTCTAACTTTTCCTTCTAGTAATCACGTTGGAGTTACCAACTCATTTCTCAAAATAGGGATATGACTTAATGGCTTATACTCTTTCTGGCCTGTCAACTCTTGTCTTTTCCTTCACTTTACTATAGATTCTTCCATCCTGTCATATTTTATTTTTGCCGTTATCTCTCACTTATCACATCATGCTCATAATGCTTTATTTACTCTCTTCTTATTCTCCTGCTAATATTTCAGTCTATCACTTTATTCTGAAAGCTTTAACAAAACATTCTTTTGGTTTTAATTCTCCTTGCTGCATCCACTAGCTCTTCGGGTCGCCTAACATTCTCTCTTTACTAGGGATGAGAGTCATACTAAGGTAAATATTCACCCCTTCTAGGATACAAGTGCCTATCTTTGTAATTTTTTGAACATTCTAGTATTCATATCTAGCTGTACTATTCTAGAAGGCACCATCTGGGTGTCTCACAAGGAGAAATATTACCATATTTGCAATATCCTTCTGAAATGTCACCTAACGCTAACAATCCATCCACCATTTTGGGTTACTCTAACCCTAGCTGGATCCTGATATCCAGTCCTTTTCTCAAACTATATCTATTGGCTCCCATTGAGCATAACAAAGCTGGATGTGGCCATTTGTACATGTGTTACAATTGAAGGTAGCTCAAAATTCTTATATTTCTCTGCCTCAATTGTAAATACTGATAATCTTCCCTAACTGGGTACCTCGTACCCTTCTTCACCTTGCTTCTTTTACTTGTTGAAACTTGTATCTACCTTCTGATTCTCTTGTTGCTTTAAACCATATGGGTCGATAGATATTCATGCCATAAGGCTCCTTATAAAGAAGCTTACATGTGTTAATACACACATTATCTACTGAAGACCTCACATTTTTCTCATCATAAGCTTGATGCAAAATCGAATTCCTTTGTCTCAACTCTTCCACAACCACAATCAACCTCTTACCAACTGTCTTTCTAGATGTAGATATCATTGTATGACGAATAAAATAGAATTTAGGACTTTGAATTTTTACAACTGAGCTCTATGACATGATCTAGAGTAAGAAGAAAGAGTGACAATCCTAAATGCCCTATAGCCTCCTGCTTATAAATGTGGTGCACAACACACCCATAAACAAGACTCTACTAGACACAACTTATAGACTCCCTAGGACAGAGCTGCTCTCATACCAATTTTGTCACGACCCAAATCGGAGGTCCGGGACGGGCACTAGGTACCTTACTCAACCGAGTACCAACATAACATATCTTTCTTATCACACCATCATAGGTAAATGGGCCAGAAGGGCCATCATGAGATAACTAGAATAAACCATAAGGGAATACTAGACATAGGATGTCCCAACATGATATAGAAACTTATACATGTGACATACGGGCCTATAAAGCCTACATGATCATTTTTACACTAAAAACATATAAATGACATCTATCTACAAGCCTCTAAGAGTACATAAACATCATAAAGGCTGGGACAGGGCCCCACCATGCCAATCAATACATGTCCAAATCATACTGACCAAATAGGCAACTCCGGAGCAAGTGGAGTGCACCAACACCTTCTACTGAGCTGATAGCTTACTAGGAGGACTATCAACCAGTCTATCAGGACCCGTGGGCATGAAACACAACATCCCCGGGAAAAAGGGATGTCAGTACAAATAAAGTAAGTATGAATATCTCTGTGAATCGTGAAACATTTAAAATGTCATGCATATGCGTGTAAATGTCATACCATGCATAGGTATATGAGTACATAGAATTATCAAGACTCTGAGGACATCCCATCATATCATCTCTGCCTCTGTGGACGAAATCATCAATGTCTTCCAGCTGATCAGGTGGTGGTGCGTATATAACGCCATAATCTTTTTCCATATCCTATATACATATACTATACGTGTATATAACGCCATATGGTCATGGGTCAATATACATGTATAAATGAATGCAATGCATAATGAAGTAAGTCAATAATATCTCTCGGAATGTCATGAGATCCATGAACAGATGATATGATAGTAGGTCATACGTGGAATCAAGAACATAGGTAACCCTAGTACTTCTAAGAATAGAATTAGTTGTGAAACTTGCGTGCTTGGTCGTTTCGTTGTATCATATGGATCATGCCAAAAGGAAATAAGGGATATCCTTAACAAACCTCTATGATCTCTTCCTTATTACTCAACCAAACTCAACATAACTCCTTGCATCTACAACAAGTGAAATTATATTGCCGTTAACATATAATGTCGTACCATCGTATTTGGCTAGTCGTATAGCTTAAGGAAAATCGGGCAGCAACTCCCCTATTTTAATACATCCCAAAGACCACTAAGGGTTATCAAAATCCCAATAACAACAACTATAACCAACAATAACAACAAAAACAATATAATCCAATATGAGTTTCTCCAATTATCTTAACAATCATATTGAGCGGCAAGCTCGTTTTTACTCATAACAAGATATAAATTGAATCCAACTGTTATTCCATAAATTAGTTTACAACCTTCAGAACATCACACTTATATGTATTATATTATTTCTAGTTCAAAACATCCACAAAATGCCTTCCAAAACAGCCCCATACGTCTAACACCTTAATTTTTATCGTCAATCACTTGTTTTTCATTTTTTCTTCTTCAATCAACTTAATTAACACCTAGAAAATCTTAACAACAGCAACCAAAACATTATCAAATTATTTCTCACAAATTTCTAGCCACCACAACCATATATTTTGCCACAAAACAGTCCAACCAAAAAGACGACCATATCCCATGTTCCTTCAAGTGCTATCTTATGGTTCTTCACTCAAACAATACAACCAACACAAGATTAACCTTAGGAACAATCAATAAGATGTTATACATACCTTGGACAACAACTAAAACTCGAAAGTATATCTCAACTTAGCTCACTATAGCCCTCAATCACACCACAATACTATAAAAGCATTCTTTTGTAGTCTTTAACACCTTTGATGATGATTTGAGTTGATTTACCTTGAGTTTGGTTCTTGGGATCTTGGGATATGTTTACCCGCCAGCCACTTGGGACGCGATCCAAATTGCCTACTATGCCGAGGTTAGGGCAAACGACGAAGACCTCAACAAGCCAACTCGATGACTCATCTCGGTACAATCCGAACCAAGAAAAGAACGCAGGGAAAACGCGAGGAGAGACCATCCGGTATAGCGGCTAGGAAGAGAACAACATCAACCCTATGTAACGGCACTTATCCCCTCCTTCCTTCATGAAGACGACCCTTCTATGTCGAGATCAAGCACTCACATGAATGATCGAGGTATGCCCCCTTAACTATCTGCTCAAAACTTTTGTGTGTCACCTACAAAGGTGGTCAACACATTTGAGAAGCTCGGAACGAAGGTGAAGTGGCCACCAAAGATAAGGTCCAACCTAAGCACCAGAAAGTCTGACGTCTTCAGCGAGTTCCACCAAGAACCTGGACATCAAACGAAAGATTGCCACGCTCCGAGTCTGGAAGTAGCGAACTTGCTGCAACAAGGATACCTTAAAGAATTACTCAACAAAAAAAGGCAGGGACACCTTAGCACGGGATCAAGAACACCTGGGTCCACCGAAGACGCCCTCACCATCTCACACCATCAACATGATTATTTGTAGCAGTGATGACACCTCTATCAATGACAACAAATTCACCACCACTCACAAACTCAAAATATCAATCACCCACGAAGGGTATGACAGACTCGAAGAAAGTATCATCTTCGATGAGTCAGATGCCGACGGTTTGTCTTTCCCTCACAATGATCCACTTGTCATTACTTTTCAAATTTTAGATACTAATGTTATGAGAATTATGGTAGACGATGGAAGTAGAGAGTGCATCATCCATCCTCGAGTCCTCATACAGATGCGACTCGAGGATAAGATAGTGTGGCGTTGCGTTACACTAACCGATTTTTTACAATATAGTTGAACAAACTTCAGGGGAGATCACATTCCTCGTCCTTGCCAGTGGGGTGACTCTGGAGACCGTATTCCATATCATGGATCAAGACACCGCATACAACACTATCATAGGACGATTATAGATACATCCTATGAGAGCAGTCCCCTCGAGATTGTACAAAGTGATCAAAAACCCAACCCCTAAGGGATATTCAGCCTACGAGGGGAACAACGCACATCCCGAGAATGCTATCAGATCACCTTGGATAACATAATAATCCAACAAAAGAAAGAAAAGGAAAAAGAAGCATAGAAATCAACCGGGTCGAGGTCCCTGCAGGTCGAAGCTAAAGATATAATTACATACCTAGAAGTAGTCGAAGTCGTAGGGTCTACCATATAGGAACTCGATCCCGTCCATCTAGACCATACAAACCCAACAAAAAATCCTACATCCGCTGCAAACTCCAAGACCCAGGTAAATTTAGTCAATTCTTAGTAGCTAACAAAGATTTGTTCGCCTTTAGCCATGCAGATATGTGTCACGACCCGAATTACCCTCCGAACGGTCTCGTGACGGCACCTAGTCTCTACGACTAGGCAAGCCTAAAATTTGCGAAAAATAAGACAAAACAATAATAGAAACAATAAAGAAGAAGAAATACTATAAAATTTAGCCGCTCGGCATTTACAGTTTGTTACTTTCCCAAAATCCGGAACATCACAAAGTCACAAACTCTTAACTACTGTAGCTCTATACAAAGGAATAAGGAAAATGCATCTATATATCTCCTATAACTGTACTAGCGTGGGAAGGGGACTCATGAGATCCTACGGACGCAGCAGAATTACCTCGCGGTCTCCTAAGCAGCAGCTAAGATACGCGTAGCCACTGTACGGTGCACTGGTACCTAGATTTGCACATGGGGAAAACATGCGCAGGAAAGGGCGTGAGTACTCCACATTCGGTACTCAGTAAGTGCCAAGCCTAACCCTAGTCAATTAGTGACGAGGTCAGGTTGAGGCTCTACTGAGTTTTAAAACAAGTGAGTTATAAATTTAAACAGTGAAATGTAGATAAGAAATGATAAACAGGAGTAATGGAAACTGGAAGAATTAATAACAGAAAGAGAGCCCTCGGCTCAACACATCATATATCTCAACAGTTAATATGCAATGCAGTACAAGGGGAAAGATCCCAGATCTTAGTCCGTAGTCCCAATTTAAATATGCTATGCCGTATAGGGGGAAAGCTCCCGGATCTCGGTCCGTAGTCCCAATTTAAATATGCAATGCGGTACAAGGGGAAAGCTTCCGGATCTTGGTCCGTAGTCACAATTTAAATATGCAATGCAGTACAGGGGGAAAGCTCCCGGATCTCGGTCCGTAGTCCCAATTTAAATATGCAATGCAGAAGTATGTTGGATATGGNGTGTACGCACTCGTCACCTCACGTACACGGCGTCCACGTAACAAAATTAGTATAAAAATGCCTAAGGGGAAGTCCCCAACACAGAGTTAGGCAAGCCACTTACCTTGACTGCGCTAATCAACTGAATATCACGCTCTTGCCACGAGTATCCAACTCCGGGCGGCCCAAATTTAGTCAATTCGATTGCATAGTGTAAATATCATTTCAAGGAAACAAAATAACTAATAAGTTCAAAGCTAATACACGAAATAAGAAAATTCGCCCAAAAAGTCCCCCGGGCCCACGCCTCGGAATCGGGTAAAAATTATATTTCCCGAACACCCATTCGCTCATGAACTCACTCGAACAAGAATCAACAAAATCCGACGTCTAAATCTCCCTAAATCCTCAGATTTCTACTTGGGGAAGTTTCATCCCAATTTCATGGTTTTTCATCCAATTTCATTGATTAGATTGAGTAAATTGATAGAGATAGTTGATATACAAATGGATTAAGTTTAGAAAACGTGACCTATGATTCTCCTCTTCAAATTCCACTGAAAATCTCCAAATCCCGAGCTCTCAATCGATTTTGGAGTTATGAATATCAAACCCTTGGATTTTGGTATAAGTAGCCCAGGGATTCCGCACCTACGACCTTGGGATCGCACCTGCGGAAACACAATCGCAGGTGCGGAAACTCATTAAAAGGCCTGGGGTCGCACCTGCGGTGACTGGGTCGTAGGTGCGGCTCTGCACCTGCAGATATTCTTCCGCGCTTGCGATTCTGGCCAGCCTGAACTACATCCGCACCTGCGTGCACCCCCTTCGCACCTGCATGTCCGCGCCTGCGGAAAAACCATCACAGGTGCGAGACACCAGAACCAAAAATGGTTCAACTACTCTTAAAGTTCCAAATTCACCCGTTGGGCATCCGAAACAACCCCGAGGCCTCGGGACCTTAACCAAACCTACCAACTGACCCTAATAACTTTTTCAAACTTGTTCGAACCTTAAAAACACATCTCATAACATCAAAATCATCAATTATGCATAGATTCAAGCCTAAGAACCTACAAAATTTCTAGAATTCACATCTGATGCCGAAACGCGTCAAAACTCATCCGAATGACCTCACATTTTGCACACAGGTTAAAAATGGCATTGCGGACCTGCTGTCGCTTTCAGAATTCCATTCCGAGTCTGATATCAAAATTTCACCCATCGGCCAAAATCGTCGAAATTCTAACTTTCGCCAATTCAAGCCAAAATCTACAACAGACCTCGAAATCACATTCCGAACATGCTCCTAACCCCGAAATCACCCAACAGAGCTAACGAAGTTGACAAAATTCCATTCCGGATCCAACTTCACAAAGCTCTAGCTACAACCTTATTCAAAGGCTAAAATCCACATTTAAGGACTATGTGTCCAAAATCACTCCGGATTTCATCACTCAACGCTCCAACAAGTTCCAATAACATAAATAGACATGGGAGAAGAGGTTATTAGGGGATCGGGGTGCTATTTCTCAAAACGACCGACCGAGTCGTTACATCCTCCCCCTCTTAAGAAAATCGTTCGTCCTCAAACGAGTATAGAAACATACCTGAAGCTGTGAAAAGATGAGGGTATCGACTCCGCATATCCTGCTCGGTCTCCCAAGTTGCCACCTCGACTGGCTGACCCCTCCAGTGAACCTTAACTGAGGCAATATTCTTCGATCTGAGCTTTCTGACCTGCCTATCCAATATAGCCACAAGCTCTTCAACATATGATAGATCATTCTACAACTGGACTGAGCTGAAATCCAAAACATGAGTCGGGTCACCGTGATACTTCCGGAGCATGGAGACGTGGAATACCAGATGAACCGTCGCTAGGCTGGGAGGCAGGGCTAGCTCATAAGTAACTTCCTCAACATGTTGCAACACCTCAAAAGGGCAAATAAATCTCGGACCCAACTTGCCTTTCTTCCCGAACCTCATGACGCCCTTCATAGGTGATACCCAAAGCAAAACCCGATCATTATCCATAAATGCCAAGTCACGAACCTTCCAGTCCACATAACTCTTCTGCCTGGACTGAGCTGTGCGAAGTCTCTCCTGAATCACCTTCACCTTGTCCAGGGCATCCCGAACCAAGTCTGTACCCAACAATCAGGCCTCGCCCGGCTCAAACCATCCCACTGGAGACCTGCACTGCCTACCATACAAAGCCTCATACGTCGCCATCTGAATGCTGGACTGGTAGCTGTTATTATAAGCAAACTCTGCAAAAGGCAAGTATCGATCCCATGACCCTCCAAAATCTATCACACAGGCACGGAGCATATCCTCGAGAATCTGAATTGTGCGCTCGGACTGCCCGTCCATCTGAGGGTGAAAAGTTGTACTCAACTCTACCCTGGTGCCTAACTCCTGCTGAACGACTCTCCAGAACCATGAAGTGAACTGTGTACCTCTGTCTGAAATGTTAGATACTGGGATACTGTGGAGGCGAACAATCTCTCTGATATAAATCTCAGCCAACCTGTCAGATGAATATGCAGTCAGCACTGGAATGAAATGGGCTGATTTGGTCGGCCGATCCACAATCACCCAACTAGCATCATGCTTCCTCAAATTACGAGGAAGTCCAACCACAAATTCCATGGTGATCCTCTCCCACTTCCACTCTGGAAGCTCAATCTGCTGAAGTAAACCTTCCAGTCTTTGATGCTCACATTTGACTTGCTGACAGTTGAGACACTTGGCTACAAACTCCACTATATCCTTCTTCATCCTTCTCCACCAATAGTGTTGTCTCAGATCCTTGTACATCTTCGCGGTACCCGGATGGAGGGAATATCGCGAACTATGGGCCTCCTCAAGAATCAACTCCTGAAGCCCATCTATGTTGGGTACACAAATACGGCCCTGAAGGCCATCTATGTTGGGTACACAAATACAGCCCTGCATCCTCATCACCCCGTCATCACCTATGGTCACATCCCTGGCATCAACCCGACAGACTCTATCTTGAAGAACCAAAAGGTGGGGATCATCATAATGGCGCTCTCTGATACGGTCATAAAGGGAAGATCGAGCAACCACACAAGCTAATACCCAACAAGGCTCAGAAAAATTCAATCTCACGAACTAACTGGATAAGGACTGGACATCTAAGGATAGAGGCCTCTCAGCTGCATGAAGGTATGCCAAACTCCCCAAACTCTCCACCCGGCGACTCAAGGCGTCAGCCACAACATTGGCCTTCCCCGGGTGGTATAATATAGTGATATCATAGTTCTTTAGCAACTCCAACCACCTACGCTGCCGCAAATTGAGATCCTTCTGCCTGAATATATGCTGCAAACTCTGGTGATCCGTGAATATCTCATAGGGAACACCATATAAATAATGACGCCATATCTTCAGGGCTTGAAAAATCGCTGCCAACTTGAGATCATGAACAAGGTAGTTTTTCTCATGAACCTTCAACTGTCTGGATCGTAGGCAATCACCCTACCATCCTGCATCAACACCGCTCCCAGGCCAATCCTTGAAGCATCACAATAGACTGTATAAGACCCTGAACCTGTAGGCAATAGCAACACAGGAGCTGTAGTCAGAGCTGTCTTGAGCTTCTGAAAGCTCTCCTCGCACTCCTCAGTGCATATAAAAGGTGCACCCTTCTGGGTCAGTCTGGTCATGGGCACTGAAATGGATTAAAATCCCTCCAGAAAACGGCGATAATACCCAGCCAAACCGAGGAAACTGCGATTCTTAGTAGCTGAGGACGGTCTGGGCCAACTCTGTACCACCTCCACCTTCTTCGGATCTACCTTGATCCCATACGAAGACACCACATGGCCCAGGAATGCCAAAAAATCAAGCCAAAATTCACACTTGGCATACAACTTTTTCTCCCTCAATGTCTGAAGCACGGTCCTCAAGTGCTGCTCATGGTCCTCCTGGGACCGAGAATATACCAGAATGTCATCAATGAACAAAATGATGAAAGTATCAAGATAAGGCCGAAATACGCTGTGCATCAGGTGCATGAAGGCTGTTGGGGCATTGGTCAGCCCAAATGACATAACCAGGAACTCATAGTGCTCTTGAAGGCAGTCTTCTGGATATCCGGCTCCCGAATCTTCAACTGTGATAACCCAAACATAGATCAATCTTGGAGAACACCATAGCACCCTGTAACTGGTCAAACGGATCATCAATGCGATGCAATGGGTACATGTTCTTCAGTATCACCTTATTCAGCTATCGTTAGTCAAAACACATACGCATTGAGCCATCCTTTTTCTTCACAAAGAACACCGGAGCGCCCCAAGGTGATACACTGGGCCTGATGAATCCCTTTTCAAGAAACTCCTGTAACTGCTCCTTCAACTCCTTCAACTCAGGAGGAGCCATGCGATAGGGAGGAATGGAAATGGGCTGAGTGCCCGGCAACAAGTCAATGCCGAAATCAATTTCTGTATCGGGCGTCATACCCGGAAGATCAACTGGAAATACATCAGGATAGTCCTTAACAACTAGAAATGACTCAACCGTAGGGGTCTTAGCACTAACATCTCTCACATAAGCCAAATACGCATCACACCCATTTTCAACCATCCGCTGAGCCTTAAGAAAAGAAATGACTCGGCGGGGAGTATACTCTAAGGAACCTCTCCACTCTAACTCGGTAATCCTGGCATAGCTAGAGTCACGGTCTTGGCGTGAAAATCAAGAATAGCATAGTAGGGAGACAACCAGTCCATACCCAATATAACGTCGAAATATACCATGCTGAGTAATAGTAAGTCAGCCATGGTCTCAAAACCACTAAGAACAATCAAGCACGACTAATATACACGGTCCACAACAAGAGAATCTCCCACAGGAGTAGAAACATATACAAGGGAACTCAAAGAATCCTGAGATATCCCCAAATGTGAAGCAAAATAAGAAGACACATACGAATATGTAGATCCTGGGTCAAATAATACCGATGCATCCCTATGAAAAACGGGAACAATACCTGTAATGACTGAATCTGAAGCAATGGCCTCGGATCGGGCTGGAAGAGCATAGCACCTGGCCTGGCCTCCCTCTCTAGGGCGATCTCGACCTCCCCGACCTCCACCTCGAGCTGCCTGAGATGGTGGGGTAACAGCTGGGGCTGGAAGAATAGCTGGGGGACCTGGTGGAAGACGTGGAACCTAATAAGTCTGAGGTGGTTCACACATCCTCGCTCTGGGGCAATCTCTGATCATATCACGAGGGTCACCACACTCAAAACAACTCCTCGGAGGATGTGGCGGCTGCTGCTCACTCTGAACTGGCCTGCTAGACTGGCCAGTGATAGCACCTCGAGCAGGAGGCACATGAGATACTGGTGGTGCATAATAAGGCTCCTGAGGTCTAGGAGGAGCTGGAATACCACTGGCTGCTGGAAGAGCTGAGTGAATGGGGAGACTCACAAAACCCCTACCATAGCGTGCTGCTGGTGCACGGGCTCCTGAAAAATGACCAGTCTCTCGAGACCTCTTGGCCTCTATCTCCTCCCTGATCCGGACTAACATAGTCTCAATCGTCCGGGAAATACTCACGGCCTGCTGGTAAGTAATATTGGTCTCCAGCTCTCTGGCCATGCTGATACGAATACTGGGGTGGAGTCCCTCAATAAAGCGTCGAACCCTCTCTCTGGCAGTGACAACCAAAGTTGGTGCATGGCGAGGCAAATCGCTTACTCTGACACAGTAATGGTACCCTGGCATAGCTGCTCAAACTCCGCACGCCAAGCATCCCTGAGGCTCTGAGGGACAAACTCAAGTAAGAACATCTCGGAGAACTAAGCCCAAGTAAGTGAAGCTGCCTCGTCCGGAATACTAAGCTCAAAAGCACGCCACCACTGATAAGCTGCTCCGCTCAGCTGGAAAGTAGTGAAAGAAGCCCCACTCGTCTCCACAATACCCATAGTGCGGAGAATGCGATGACACCCCTCAAGAAAACCTAGGGCATCATCCGAATCTAGTCCGTTGAACTCAGGTGGGTGGCACTTCTTGTACCTCTCAAGTCGGAGCTGCTCTGCCTCAGGAACAACTATCCTAGTCTCATGCTGAGATGGAGCTGGAGCTGCTTGAACCTGCCCAATATGAATCCTCTACTCAGGAGTACGGGTTGCGGGAGTCTGTGTCCCTCCCCCGGCCTGGGATGTATCTAGAGCTATCGGGAGTAGTCTCACCTGAGACAGAGTACTGAAGGCACTCAAGAACTGAGCCAATGTCTCCCGGAGGTCTGGAATAACAGTAGGGACCTCATGTGCCCCCTCCAACTATGGCTGCTGGGGGCTCCTCTACCTCTGCTCTAGGCGGTGCTCGGGCTGCACCGCGTGCTCGTCCTCTGCCCCGGCCCCTGCCTCTGGTGGCTCTGATTGGGGGCTCGGGTGCCTGTCATCAGTACGTCCGGTACGGGTACGAACCATCTGTAAGCAAGAATAGAATAAAGTTTAAGAATTTGATGACAGTAACTAGAACGATAAGGAATTCCAAAGAATTTGATTGTTCTTAACAGTTACATATCCTCTCAAAGATAGATACAGACATTTCCGCACCAATCCGCGAGACTCTAATAAACCGACTTGTGACTTGTGACTCCTATGAACCTAGACGCCCTGATACCAACTTGTCACGACCCGAATTACCTTCAAATGGTCTCGTGACGACACCTAGTCTTTACGACTAGGTAAGTCTAAAATTTGTGGAAAATAAGACAAAACAATAATAGAAACAGTAAAGAAGAAGCAATACTATAAAATTTAGCCACTCGGCATTTACAATTTTTTAATTTCCCAAAACCCGGAACATCACAAAGTCACAAACTCTAAATGTCGAGCGGCTAAATTTTATAGTATTGCTTCTTCTTTACTGTTTCTAGTATTGTTTTGTCTTATTTCCGTAAATTTTAGGCTTGCCTAGTCGTAGAGACTAGGTTCCATCATGAGACCGTTCGGAGGGTAATTCGGGTCGTAAAAATATGCCTGGTATCGCCAAGGAGATAGCTACACACAAGGTAAACGACGACCCTTGTACCTCCTGTAAGGCAAGTCCGACGCAAGTTCAATCCCACCATCAACGAGGCCGTCCACGAGGAGGTAGAAAAACTATTGGCTAATGGCTCTATTAGAGAGTCGAAATACCCCAAGTAGATTGCCAACGTGGTAGTGGTAAAAAAGAAGAATAGGAAATGGAGGATGTATGTGGACTTTATCGACCTGAACAAGGCCTTCCCGAAGGATTCATTCTCGTTACCACACATCGATCAGCTCATCAACGCAACAACATGAATGAGTTGTTGAATTTCCTTGACGCCTACTTAGACTGCAATTAGATAATCATGGAGGAAGATGACCAAGGAAAAACTATGTACATCACATATAGGGGGCCATACTGCTACAGGGTCATGCCATTTGGGTTGAAGAATGCAGGAGTTACCTATCAGCAACTGGTCACAAAGATATTCAAGAACCAGCTCAGAAAAACCATTGAGGTATACATCGACGACATGTTGGTCAAATCCTTGAGAGCCGAGGATCACATCGACCATTTAAAGGAAACATTTGAAATATTGAGGAAATAGGGGATGAAGCTGAACCTCGAGAAATGTGTGTTCGGCATAACTTCGGGTAAGTTTCTGGGTTTCCTGGTATCACAACAAATCGAGTTCTACCCACATCAGATTAAAGAAATCGACGGGATATCAGAACATCTAACCACTAAGTAACAAGTCCAGAGACTGACAGGTTGAATCGCCGCCCTTTCCAGATTCATCTCGAGGTCATCTGATAGGTGCCATAGGTTTTTAATGTACTCAAAAAGGATAACAACCTCAAGTGGACACCTAAATGTGCACAAGCATTGAAAGAACTTAAGGAATACCCGTCGTCCCTGCCTTTGCTCTCAAAGCCCGAGTCTGGAGAGCGTCTCATCGTATACCTTGTTGTTTCAAAAGTAGCAGTAAGTGCAGTCCAAGTTCGAGAAGGAAAAGGTACACAATATCTAATTTATTATATCAGTAAAACACTTATCGACGCCGAGGCGAGGTATCCTCACCTTGATAAACTAGCCCTAGCCCTTGTCGTAGCTTCACGAAATCTTAGGCTATACTTCTAGTTCCATCCAATATCGGCCGTCACCACATTTACTTTAAGAAGCATATTGCACAAACCCGAGCTGTCGGGGAGGCTGGCCAAGTGGGTGATTGAATTAAGTGAGCATCACATCACTTATCAGGCTCGTACAACGATAAAATCACAAATGCTCGCTGACTTTGTCGCATACTTTAGTGCCAAAGTGATGCTAGAGCTGAGAAAGAAGCCACTCAAGCTTCTCACTAAACATAGGACCTGTGGGTCCTACACACCGATGGCACGTCCAACACCTACAAATCCGGATTGGGACTCGTGCTCGAGGTTTTCATCGGTGAAGTTGTTCGCTAATCAATAAGATACCCAGATATGACTAATAACGAGGCGAGTATGAGGCCGTAATTACAGGATTGAGACTAGCACTCGAATACGGGGTGGGAATTTAAAGCTACACTGCCATTCTTAGCTCATCGTCAACCAAGTTACTGGGACTTTCCAAACCAAAGAGCAGAGATTGCAGAAGCACCAAACCGAGATATGAAAATTGCTACCCAAATTTGATGAATTCCAGCTCGACCAGATTCCATGTACTAAGAACGTCGAAGCGAACAACCTCGCTAAATTGGTTGCCGTCACAAAAAACATATCTCATGAGGATAAGAGTATGGTACATCTCCTCAGCTTGGCGTTAAACCACATCAAGGTAAAATCTATAAATTCAACTTGGTACTAGCTCTATTGTATTACAAACTATTTGTAGGACGTTACCCTCCCAAACGACAAAGGAAGCCAGGAAGCTAAGAATGTAAGCCGCTAGATACAACCTCCTTTATTGTGATATGTACAAGAGAACGTACGACGACCCCCTAGCAAAATGTTTAGGCCCAAATAAAATCGAACGTGTTCTTGAGGAAGTCCATGAAGGCCACTGCAGCAGTCATTTCGGCAACCGAGTACTTGTTAGGTGTCTCATACGGGCTGGATATTATTGGCCCAACATGAAGAAAAAGGCCTGGGAATTCATGAAGAAATGCGAGCAGTGTCAAAAATACACCCCAATAATCTAGCGAGCAGGAGAACACCTCCACTAAGTCACCTCTCCATGTCTATTCATTAAATGGGGAATGGACATCGTGGGACCGCTTCCACCAGGACGAGGTAATGTTAAATTACTTTTAGTTTTGTATACGGCTAAAATCGGAGAGCCCGATTTCACGACCACTTCGATGAGAATGAAGGGTCGAAGGCTCGAGGGGCACATCGAGGGTCCTCAACTTCGAGGCAGCACAAATCAAGGGTCGACGTGAAAAGGCGGGAAATTCGCAAAGGGCACGTGGTTAAAGCTGACAAAGTGCACAAGATAGTACAAGCCCGTACCGTGGCATTAAATGGTTGTACCAACCATATCTCTTTACATTAAATAGCTATACCAGCTGTATTTCTTTGTAATAATTAAACATGTACTATGTTGGAATTCCCCCTCTTATATAAAGAGGACCATTGTCATTTTTTGGGAGGCATGATATTCAATACAAGAACAACCACATTCTCTGCTCCCTAACTTAAACAATCTATACAATTATTCCATTGATTTATTGCTTCCATTTATTGTGTTTCATTTATATTTCTTCATTTATTGCTTATTATTTATCATAAAAAGGCCATTTTGAGGCCCGTTAAGCAGTTAATCCCTCATCAACCCCTCTCCGTCAAGCTCTCGAGCTTGACCTCGAGGCTCTTCTTCGATCCACTCGAGACCCCGTCCCTCAGTAGCTCGGTCTGCATATCTCTGCTTCCCTTTATCATTATCTCACTTTCTTCACCTACATTTAGCATCTATTGCCTTAAAACTGGTATTAAAATAAATCACATATTTTTAGAACCACACAATCAAATTTAATTGTAATTACCATTTTTACAGTAAACAGTTTGGCACCCACCGTGGGGCTAAAAATAATAGTGATTGTTTTACTGCTGGTTTTCTAAAAACACAAGTTATTCTTCACACTTTTTCTTGCCCAATAATCTTCACTTTCAGGTCAGAAAATGTCTAACTCAGTAAACGCACATGAAAACAATGGTCCTAAGCACCACGGAGAGAATGGTGCAGCTTCTTTAGGTGCTTGTGTGCCACCACAAAACCCTGAAGGGGCAGCAGTGCAAATTCCTGTCGATGAAGGCTCGTGCAACACCCAAAATGTCGATGTGAGCTCACATACAAACGAAGGCGTTCGTGAAGGAGATCAACATGAAGCATAGGGAACCCCTGCTCAAAGGGAAAGGGAATTTAGCCTTCATGTTATTTTTGAAATGTTACAGGCACAACAGGTGGCTATTGCTCAGCTACAAAGCCATCAGAAAACCCCGAGCACAGCACCACCAGAAACGGCTCCTCGAGTCGAATAGGCACCGGAAAGTTCGAGCAATAATGGGTCAACAACCGACCTTGTCAGTATGAAAATTCTCGAAGACCTCGCAAAAAGGATTGAATCAGGCGAAAAGAAGATAGAGGCTAACGACAAATAAATGGAGACCTACAACTCGAGGGTCGATTAGATCCCAGGCGCACCCCTGATCCTAAAGGGTGTAGATTCAAAAAAGTTCATGCAGAAGCCATTTCTATCGAGTGAAGCTCCGATGCCTATCTCGAAGAAATTCAGAATGCCCGATTTCCCAAAGTACAGCAGAATTTCGGACCCCAATGAGCACATCATTGCCTACACTTATGCTGTGAAAAGGAACGACCTGAGAGACGAAGAAATCGAATATGTTCTATTGAAAAAATTTGGAGAAACAATATCCAAAGGGTCCATGATGTGGTATGATAACCTGCCCCCGAACTCGATAGATTCATTACCTTTGTGAAAGCACATGCTGGTGCCGTCAAGGTCGCTACAAGAAAATCTAATGTTTTCAAAATCAAGCAAAGGGAGAATGAGATATTAAGGGAGTTTGTGTCCCGCTTTCAATTGGAATGAATGGAATTACCACCGGTCTCCGACGATTGGGGGTGCAAGCCTTCACTCAGGGCTTGAATGAGCGAAGCTCGATAGCTTTGAAACAGCTTAAGCAGAATTTAATCGAGTACCTCATCATAGTTTGGGCAGACGTACACAACATGTACCAGTCAAAGATCAGGGTCAAGGAAGACCAATTGGAAGCCCCTTCAGGCTCGAATTATCCTAACAGAGTCTTAGCAAAGGAATCGAGGCTTCCAGAAAGAGACCCAAGGCCAAACAAAGAAAGATATCAACCGTACGTAGAAAATTGGAGAAACATCCTAAGACAGAACGTATCTTGAAGTGACCCAAGGATGGACCGAGGACAATATGAGGACACTGTCCTCAACCTTCACCAAATGATGAAATTCCCTATGAAGGATTGAGTAAAAATAGTATATGTAGAGAACAATGCAGCAAAAGAAATTTTTGCAGTACACGATGTGGCACCGACACCTTCTACATCGAAGGAGCCAAAAAACAAGCAAACAACCAAGTAACAATCACAAACTACATCCTCGTAGGAACAAACAAAGGACCGTGCCGCGTCGTCGGTACTGATAACCAAAACGTATCAAGGCTCGAGCACCATTGCATCTAAGGTACAACCCTATCCCTTTTTCTTTCACACATTACACTAACCTGAGTGCAGGTGTTCGATTGAAAGGAGTTGAAGCACTGCCCAACTCGAAGGACTTAGGTTTTAGAGCATGTGTTGCACTCTTTTTCCCTCACATCGGATTTTATCGCAAAACGGTTTTACCAGCGAGGTTTATAACGAGGCAACATCCATATGCTACCTTAGGAGAACTCACCAAGTATTAAAGGCTTCCCTCCGATCAACCTAAAATACTGAGGGGCACCCCCCAGGAGATCACTGAAATATGCCAAAGAGGGTCTCAACATGAGAATGATGTATCAAGCCAAACGGTCAAAAGAATCGTGTCCGTATAGAATAATACAACCCTCGATGGGAAAAACATGTATACTTGTACCAAGTAATAAGAAAAGTACCTTCTATCATCAAAACATTTCACACATCAAAGAAGTTTGCCATTTTTACAAGAGACAGCCCTAGGGCCAAAAATTTAGCAAGCACACAAGGACTGTCCTCGACAGTCACTCCACCGAGTCGCCAAAGCTTGAAGCCATAAGACCTCAAGGCAGGAAAATTCTAACTTATAAGCCCTCCACGAGGCAATATCAACATCATAAGCCCTCCTCGAGGCAACATTAGTTCCGACTCGGAGACTGCCCCCAATAGTCGGCTCATCAAGTTATCAAATTCGAAGCCATAAGACCTCAGGGCCGGGAACTTCAAACTCATAAGCCCTCCACGAGACAACATCAAAACTGTAAGACCTCAAGTAAGGCATGTACAAATTTGTAAAACCTTAAAATAGGCATAAACCCCATACCAAAGTCAAGGCTATATATCGAACTTGTAAGACCTAAAAGGCATACCCTCGATATAGACGCCATGGCTATCTTACTCGGTGACTAAAAGGCTACGGCCAAACACAATGACCACCGTCATAAGGCTCCGAACAAACTAGCACAACTCTGATACGTCCGACTATTGCCGTAAAATCACAAGCCTCCATTTACTTTGAAAAACTTTGAAAATAACCGGTTAAAGGTTGTACCAACCTAAAGCGTAAGAGCTTGAGTCGCCCGCTACATTAAAGGTTGTACCAACCTAATGCGTAAGAGCCCAAGTTGTTAGCTAGTCGTGTTGACCTTACGCGTAAGAGCCCGAGTCGCCAACTATGGGTCATACCAATACAAAGTGCCTCAGGGCCAATTTGAAAACCTGAGGGCCGTTGAGCTGGAATCGCATCCCGACTCGGAGACTAACCCCGATACGGTTAAGTAAAGCGCCTCAGGGTCTAAAAAGCATAAGAGCTTGAGTCGCTGGCTACATTAAAGGTTGTACCAAACTAAAGCATAAGAGCCCAAGTCGCCAACTAGTCGTATCGACCTTACGCATAAGATCCCGAGTCTCCAGCTATGGGTCATACCGACACAAAGCGCCTCAGGGCTAATTTGAAAATCGGAGGGCCGTTGAGCTCGAGTCGTAACCCGACTCGGAGAGTAAGCCCGATACAGTTAAGTAAAGCGCATCAGGGCCTAAAAAGCGTAAGATCCCAAGTCGCCTGCTACATTAAAGGTTGTACCAACCTAAAGCATAATGGCCCGAGTCACCAGCTTAGAGAGCCTCAAGGCCAATTTATAACCCCAAGGGTTTCATCTCAAAGTCCAATTCACCGGAACAACTACCATTAGGCAAATTAAATCAAAGAATATTTCATATATATATATCTGTGTGTGTGTATTACAGATACACATTTACAACGCTCCCATAATAGTCCTATGCAAACAACAAAGAAGAAAATCTAGTCTACTCTCGGGATCAGCTCCCTCGAAGGCTCCTGGGATCAGCTCCCACGCCGGCCTTCAAGTATCATCATCAGCTCAAGAAGAAAGAAAAAACTTGGCGTCGATCTCGTCCGCCTCGGCCTGCTTTATCTTTTCCGAGAGGTCAAAGAGCCTAGCATGTACCTCCTCGAGGGTCTCCCTCCAAGATTTGCATCGGGCATATTCATTACTCCTCATCTCTCTGTTGAAAGCACCTCTCAGGTCAGCCCATGCGTCGACAACGTCTTTCAAGTAGATGTCCACCTACTTATCGGCCTTCGCTCGAGCTACCTCAGGTTCGGCCCGAGCATCCATAACCTCTGCCTTCATATTTAGAAGATCGGCCTCGAGCTTGGCAATCCTGCTCGATTGAATTGAGCTATCTTCCCGAGCATTGTGAAGTTGTATCTCGAGGGTAGCAGCCTTGGCCAAAGCATTCCTTTGGGCCGTAACATGTACGCCTACCTACGCTTTCAACACTTGGCATTCAGACCTAACTTGCCGACCTCACCCTAAAGGCGCTCCAACGCTTCTGTTTTTTCCTACAACTGAAGCACCAGAGCGTTAGTTCCAAAAATTTAGAAAAGAGGCACGTACCCCTTCAGGGTAAGAGTTACCTGGCGCTCGAGTTTGACTTCACAAATCCGGCTCTGATGCATCTCCACTCGAAGATGTATCAACTCTTTCGTCTTCTCATTGCAAAGAAGCTTGCGAGATCTTTTCTTACCCAAAGCTTCCCTCAATCGAGCCTCACAACGGAGCAGCTCCCCTTTGAGTTTGTCAAAAATCTGCAAAAGAAAAACTTCAGTTCAAAGAACGAAGATTCATAGCCAAAATGCCAGCAAGGCCAATCAGAACTCACCTCGAAGCAAAGCTGTTGGGCCTCCTTAAAAGTTGAACATGCATCTACCGGTTTGGCCCCATCGGCCCCAGCTGAACCGCTCTCAATAGGGGTGTGCCCACTCAAAACCTCAATCGGTCCGGGCCGCCCCTGGTCCCGAGCATCCTTCGAAGTACCTTCGAGGCCAGAAGTAGACGACGGTGGAGGACTCTTGCTATTTCTCTCTCGGGGAACCTCTTCTTCAAAATTATAGGTCCCAGGCCTGGAAGAACCGACAACCTTAGAAGGGCCCCCGATCCGAGCCGTAGACAAAGAATCATCCTCACAAGGGGAGCCGACGTCCACATAATGGCCTACGTATATAACACTCTCCTCATAAACGACATCTCCTTTATGCCTCTGAGAAGGCCTCGCCTCATCGGGAATGTCCTCATCCATACAGGATCTTTTTCTATTATTGTTCTCCTTCGGGCCTTCACTCTCCTCGAAGGGACACGACCTCATTTAGGAGAACCCTCCAACACCTATGGCATCATAGTTAGTATGCACAAAAGGAATTATTCATCAAAATGGATACAACGCGACTCATACTGTGGTGCTTTTCTTCCCATCTACCCTTCGAGAGCTCACGCCACTTGCGCTCGTCATATGTCGAGGAAGCTTCCAACTTTCGTCCAGTCTGCAAGATCGGGGACCTCCCCGGGAATCAACGGGACCGCTGAAAAAGAGAATAAGAAACACTCTTATAAATTGATAAGAACAAAAGACACTAAGGCACGACACAGTGCTTACGTTTGAAGTTCCATTTTTGGGGAAAAGGCAGGAACTCCGCTGGAATGATGTCGACATTCCTCACCCGAACAAATGGACTCATCCACCCCCTATTTTGATCCGCGTCATCGCTAGCAATAAAAGTCCTCGTGGACCGACGTCGTAACACAATCAGACATCGACAATGTTGGGGCCGATATAACCTAATGAGGTGGCTGAGGGTAAATTCAAGCTCACCCTTTTCAGTGAAATACCTCATCATCAGCACTATCTGCCAAAAGGACAGATGAACCTATGCCAAAGTGACTCGGTACCTTTTGTAGAACTCGGGTAGAAGTCAGTCGAGGGGGCCTAATGTAAACGGGTATGAGTACACGGTCAGGAATCCCTCTGCATAAGTCATGACGTTTTCTTCCTGAGAGGGTATCTGCAGCACCACATTTTCCCCCCAACTGTAGTCTCTCCTCACGGCCTCGAGGTGGTGTTCTTCTATTAATTGAACGAACCTCGAGGCATGCTCTCGATGGCCCGGGGCATAGTAGGGTTTCTCTACTGCAAAGTCCTTTTCAGAGCAAAGCAGTACGAGATCAGCTCGCCATAAGCCGGCGGTGTGCCACCGGCCGGGCTAGGGGCGGAGGAAGAATTTCCCTCTTCTTGGTGAATAGATTCAGGCGCGGCAGCCATAGTTACTCAAAGCAGAAGTAAAAAGGGAGAAGCGGAACTCATTTTCGCAAAAGATGGAAAAGGAATGAGAAAGTTGAAAGAAAAGTTGAGGTTTTTGCAAATGTGCAAAAGTTAGAATGAAGAATAAGCAAGAATATTTATAGAACGAAAGGTGGCCAACCAACTGCCTTAAAGACCATTCAATATCTGACAAGTCGTCATGGCATTAGGGGAAGTGTACCGGTGGGACCACCTCGGTCACTTCACGGTCACATCACATGAATGATACCGTCGTAGGGGCTTCAAGGAATCAAATCTCGAAGACCGACCTAGCCTCGAGATGTGCCCGATCTCGAGGAGATCTCCTATTACAATTACGAGTTCTGAGGAAGCAAATAATCGAAGCATAAAAATCATATTGAGGGGAAAGGCTATGGAACTAAGTTTACGCAAAATATGACAAAAATGTTGTATTTCCAAAAAAGTATATTTACACAAGCATTCTTTACAAAATTTCCCTCGAAGGGTCCCATATACAAAACGAAGGAAAAAGCAAAAAAGGAAGAAAAACTACTCTATTCCTCCACCGATGTCCGAGCCACTTTCGGAGCCTTTGTTCGAGGTACTCGGCACTGTCAGTTCCTCCTCCAGGGCCCTGGCCTCTTCGATCTCAGAAGAAAGATAAACACCTTTGGCGCTTACTTCCTCGAGGGCCTGCCTCTTGGCTTGTGCACGAGCATAAGAGACTTCCTGAGTCAGCTTCAGTTCGGCCTTCTCATATATCTCCCTTCCCGGGTCATTTTCAGCAACGTCATCCCTCTTGTATGAGGAGACATATTCACTGGCCTCGGCCTTGGCCGTAGATAGTGAAGCAGCCTCCTCCTGAGCACCTCGAAGAAGATCTTGGGCCAAGGATACCTTTCCCCGAAGCATCTCCCACTCTGAAGCCGCAACATCATTCAGCCGAGCCAGCTTCATGTCTTCAGCGTCCTTAGCCGCAACCTCCTCTCGAAGCCGCATCCTTCTACGTAATCTGAGAAGAAAAAAGTAAGTTAATCATCACCAAGTGTTACAACTAAAGGAGAGAATATGGGCAATAACATACCTGCTCGAAGAAATCGGCCCTCTCCCGAAGTGCTCTCTCCAAGCTTGCTCGAAGGTCGGTCAGTTCCTCCTCTCTTCGAGCGCACAAAGCCTCGAGCTCGACCGAATCCGCCATAAGCCTCTCAAGCTTCCCTCCACAATTAGTCAACTCATCTTGCAACTTGGAGAAGACCTGGTCACATAGCTTCTTGATATGCAACACAGAGAAGGGAAATTAGAAAACAAGAATAGAAGATCAGAAAATAAGTATATTGTTCTCAAAAGTCACCTACCTTTTGATCCTCTCAGCTTCCTCGAGGGAAACTAGGGAATCAACATCGGTCTCCTCGTCGACCCCCTCGAAGTATTCTCTGAATGCGTTATCCTCTCCACGAGAGGTCTCTGGACCGGGGACACCCGTAACTTAAGCATCACGTATCTCCCCTGGAGAGAATGACGGGCCCAAATGAAGTCCACCAACGATGCAGGCCTCTATTGCGGCTTCTTCCCTCCCTCAAAAAGCTCCAGTAGCGAGCCCCCCAAGCTCCTCAACACGCACTGTTCCATGTCCGATGAGCGTATCGGGGACTGCGCCCAAACCCTCCTTGAGGGTCTCGTCTACAAGCAGTGAGCCCGCATCAGCCACCTCAAGCTCAGCAAGCAACCACTCAACAAATCTCGAAGCCTCAGCGCTTCGCTTTGCCCTTTGTACCAAAGGGCAGGCATCATCGCTCTCCTCCTCGGTCCGCAGGCTTTCAGCGGCCGTTGAAGACAAGAATGTGGCATTGGCCTTGGGCCTCCAAATCTTTGGCCTTTTTGATTTTGGGGACCCCGTCGGGGCCTCTTTCTTCCTTTTACTATCCTTGGTGGCCTTCGTGGCCTCTTCCTCACCAGGTGGGGGCAGCCTCATCAACACGCCTTCACCAAGTCATGTACAAATATATCATGTCAAAAAGCATCATCATCAAAAATTCTCACAAAGGATGTGAAAGCAGTAGCAATAAGATCGTACCATGGTTCTTGGCCTACTATCGTGTTTTGGCCAGCTCACGCCATACGCGTTCGTTGTATGGGAAAGTGGAGTCTAAAAGTTTGATCCACCTCAGAAAGTCCTGAGCCACACCGGGAAACAAATAGTGGCTGCACAATTAAAAGAAAATCAGTCGAGAGAGAAAGAGACAACGAAAGCATGCTCGATTCACAGGTACTTACGTTTCATATTCCACTCCTCCGGGAATGGCATTTTGTCGACAGGGATGATGTCCGAGGTTCTGACTCTGACAAATCGGCTCATCCATCCCCGATCTCTATCCTCGTTGATGCAGGCGAGGAACGCCTTTGTGGATCGATGGTGTAATTTAATAAGTCCCCCACGAAAGAGTCGATGGCTATATAATCTGATCAAATGGTCGAGGGTGAAGGTCATTCCCTAGACCATATTGGTAATGTGACGAAACATATATACAATCCTCTAGAACGAAGGATAGATCTGACTGAGTGTCACACGGTATTGGTGGCAAAAATGAATCACCGGGTCAACCAGTGGAGAAGAAGAATCGACGGGACCTAGGGTGAAGGGGTATGTGTATACACTGAGAAAGCTATCCTTGTGCGTGACTATGCTTTCGTCAACCGTAGGGATCTCTACTCGGGCTGCCTCCCTCTAGTGGCAGTCAAGTTTCACCCTCTCAACATCCGATATTACACTTTTGTATTAGGATATGGGCTCGCATTGGCCCGGTGCAGAAGGAAGTTTTTCTATTGTAAAATTAGAAATGGTATCGAAAGAGCCAGGGATGCATTGCTCGATGGTAGGAGGGGTTTTTCATTTTCCCTTGGACGGGCGTGATGTTGAAGCAGCCCCCTCCTTTTGTGGAACCGTGTTGGAA
Organism: Nicotiana knightiana; assembly: GCA_005239525.1. Classification (NCBI taxonomy): domain Eukaryota; kingdom Viridiplantae; phylum Streptophyta; class Magnoliopsida; order Solanales; family Solanaceae; genus Nicotiana; species Nicotiana knightiana. Next base: position 118,331 of record ML394889.1, on the reverse strand, counting down.
GTCTTTGACATGGTAGCTCTCGAGTTTTGAAGTGAGAAGATGGGAAAATCATGAGTAGGTAGAAGATAATAAGAGAGAACGCTTGGTTAAAATCTAAAGGATTGAAGAAGGAGATGCAAAATTATGAAAAGGCAATTTATTGTAGTATTAATAGGGGCCCTTTGGGAAAGCTTGAAGGGGGAAAGTCGAATATGTGACGGTTCGTGGGCTTTTCGAGAATTGTGATTGACAGCAACCTCAGTATAGCTTTTCGTGTCACAATCATTTAATGCTCTGAAGGGGTTGATGCCATAGTAGGAGTGTCGAAGTTGCGGAAGGTCAAAACCATTTCTTATCTCTTCATTCTAAGAAATGCGGGGACTATCTGTATATGGCTAAAATCGAAGAGCCCGATTTCACGGCCACTTCGATGAGAATGAAGGGTCGAAGGCCCGAGCTCGGCATCGAGGGGCACATCGAGGGTCCTCAACCTCGAGGTAGCACAAATCAAGGGTCGACGTGAAAAGGCGGGAAATCCGCAAGGGGTACATGATTAAAGCTGACAAAGTGCACAAGATAGTACAAGCATGTACCATGGCATTAAATGGATGTACCGGCCGTATCTCTTTACATTAAAAAGTTGTACCAGCTATATTTCTTTGTAATAATTACACATGTACTATGTTGGAATTCCTCTTCTTATATAAAGGGGTCCATTGTCATTTTGTAGGAGGCATGATATTCAATACAAGAACAACAACATTCTCTACTCCCTAACTTAAACATTCTCTACAATTATTCCATTAATTTATTGCTTCCATTTATTGTGTTTCATTTATAGTTCTTAATTTATTGCTTATTATTTATCATAAAAAGGCCATTTTCGAGGCCCGTTAAGCAGTTAATCCCTCATCAACCGCTCTCTGTCAAGCTCTCGAGCTCGACCTCGAGGCCTTGCTTCAATTAACTCGAGACCCTGTCCCTCAGTAGTTCGGTCTACATATCTCTGCTTTCCTTTATCATTATCGCACTTTCTTCACCTACATTTAGCATCTATTTCCTAACAACTGGTATTAAAATAAATCATATATTTTTAGAACCACAAAATCAAATTTAATTATAATTGCCATTTTCACGGTAAACAAGTTTTAACTAACTATTCCTCTAAAATGGTAGAAGCATGCGCATTTTCCCAAGTTCGCAGCAAGAGGTAATCACCTTCATTTGGAAAAACATAATCTTCCAATTCGGCCTACCTAAAATCATAAGCTCCGACAACGGGCCCCAGTTCACGGGAAGAAAAACCATAGAGTTCTAAAAAATGGCACATTAAAAGGATACTTTCAAATCCTTACCACCCAGTTGGCAACGGGCAAGCAGAGTCCTCCAACAATTCAACATTGTGAAGAAGAAACTCGAGGAGGCTAAGGGACTGTGGTCGGAAATACTCCCAGAAGTATTGTGGGTGCATAAGACAACCCCAAAAACGATCACAAGAGAAACACCTTACTCCCCAGTCTATGGAACGGAAGCAGTCACACTAGTCAAAGTCGGAGAACCCACCCGAAGGTACTCCAATGAAAGAGGCATCAACAATGACAATAATAGGGGACAAGACCTCGACGAGGTCGAAGAGTGACGAGATATGGCATACTTAAGAATGGTCACATAGAAACAACAAGAAGAACAGTACTACAACAAAAAAGCCAATGTGTGATTACTCAGGACCGGGGACTAAGTACTCAAAGCCAAGAACCAAGTAGGAAGAGATCCGCGAGAGGAAAATTAGGAGCTACTTGGTACAGACCATACAAAATCATAGGCAAGGCATAAAAGGGTTCATTCCAACTGGAGGAAGATCATGCGGAACAATTGGAACATCAACTACCTCAAGTGCTTCAACTTCTGTAAAGCAAGGAGTGACCCGAAAGTCGTATTCTTTTTCACTCACTTGATTTTTGTCCAAATAGGGTTTTCTCAAGGAGGTTTTTAATGAGGCGACGAATGGAATATCTCGAGTAGGAATACGCGAGGACAGACACATTTTCATTGCCCAACTCCTCAAGAATCTCCAAGTCGAACAATGAAGGGACTAGAGGACTGGGACTGGGACTAGGACTGGAACGCCAGCCAAAACCCAAAACATGTAAATTTCTCCAAAAGTTGCCTCAGGGCAAAATGATGTAATTGAAGAAATGATATTAAAGTAAACGAGATACCCGTTCATTGAAACTGCTCTTCTAAAAAGGTGTGTTTGATCAGTTTGAACAACTCATGTCGGCCCCCGACCTCGACTTAACTAAAAGGTGCATTCGACTAGTTCGAGAAACTCCTATTGGCCCTTGGCCTCATCCTAACTAAAAGGTGCATTCAATCAGTTCGAACAACTCCTATCGGCTCTCGGTCTCATCCTAACTAAAAGGTGTGTTCGACCAGTTTGAAAAACTCCTATCGACCCTCAGCCTCGATTTAACTAAAAGGTGCGTTCGACTAGCTCGAACAACTCCTATTAGCCTTAGGCCTTAACTTAACCAAAAGGTGCGTTCAACCAATTCGAGCAACTCCTATCTGTCCTTGACCTCAACATAACTCAAAGGTGCGTTCAATCAATTCAAACAACTCCTATCGACCCTCAGCCTCATCCTAACTAAAAGGCCCTCGGTCTTGGCCTAACTAAAAGGCGCATTCGACTACTTTGAACAGCTCCTATCGGCCCTCGTCCTCAACCTAACTCAATGGTAAATTAGGCCCGTTCGAACAACACCTACCAACCCTCGGCCTCGATTAAACTCGAAGGTAAGTTCGACCAACTCGAACAACACTTATCGGCCGCATCTCAACTAGAAGATAATAATGAAGAAAGTACAGAAGCAAAACACTAGTACAAAAACAAGAATGCACAAAGGTAAAAGGTACATACGAAACAAAAACCGACTTTTATATTCATGAAAGAGTATTTACAAAGGCGCACAAAGACACCGACAAAAGAAGGGTAACAAAATGTTAAGCAAAACAAAAGATAAATATTCAGTGGCCATCACCACCTTGATCTCCGCCATCCTCTCCTTCCTCGCCTCGACCATAGGTAGAATCACACCAAGCACTATCCGCGAGATGGTCAACACCTCCCTCATCGTCTTCCTAGGTATCGGTATGAGGTGTGGTAGGATCATACGCGTAGGCCAACCGAGCCTTACAAACTTTAACTCGAGCTTCCTCCATGGTCGTCTCAAAGACGAAGCCCGTCTTACCCAACTCTAGAATCACATCTATTCAAGCTTCAGCGAGGATCCACTCGTCGCACTTCTCTCGAGGAACGATAGGAAATTCAGAGACGTGAGAAGTATAGGGTCATTTAAGCAATCGGGCATTCTCGCCCTCAATAGTGGAAATCCGCTCAAGCAGGTCGAAGTTCTCCTCCTCCAACTCCCCAATCCTCTCCTAGAGCCTAGCCTCCTTAGCTTCAGCGGTCGACTGAATGTTATCCCGCTCAGAATGAAGGTTTATGTTCGCTAATTCTGAAAGGTCGGCCCTCCTTCGAGCATCATTTGGGAGGACTCTGCCTCCTCGAGCAGCTATTGCTTATCAGTGACCTCTCCCATGAGCACGTCCATTTCGAACTGACACCCTTCCAACTAACTTTGTCGTTGGTCAACTTGGCTCTGAAGGTCGCTACACTAGGACTCCACGCGTTTGCTTAGTTCGAGCTCCTCTTCTTTCTTATTTAACGCGCCCTCAAGAACGCTGAAATACTCTACAAATGTGAACAATTCTTCACCTTCTTCTTCAACTCCTCCCTCAAAGCAGACACGTCTCCCTCCTCACGAAGCCGCCTCTGAGCCTCCCTATACTTTCGTGGTACTTTACGTACTTAGTTCACAATCTCTCGTAGATATCTTTTCTCTTCTTCTCTCTCCGCCACTCTATATCTCCAGAATAATGGTCTTCAAACCAAAGAAAAAGTAAGAACAAGACTTAGAAGCAAATTGAAGCAAGGAAAAGAGAATGAAAAACATGATACTTACCTTGAGAGCAAGGCCGGGGATGCTCTTCGACAAGGTGTTGTCTATCAGCCCCCGAAGAGTCTCTTGCTCGGCTTTAGAACAAAGGGGACCGAGAGCATTAACCACGCCCTAGGCATCCTTTAGAAAATCACGATTCACATAAATCGTAATAGTCCTTGACCCCTCTTCTACCCTAACCTCGATCTGAGTAGTCCCACTATCGATCATTGCGAGGTCCTCAGGATCAAGGTTAGAGCCGGAGTCATAACCATCATGCTCAAGCCACCTATCTTCCTGTTCAATAGGCATCTGGTTTTTCCCTTTGTCAACACAAGAATCTTCTTGAACTGGCCCAGAAGATGAGGCCTCCCAACACCCTAGATGATCAATAGCATAATCAGCTGCATTCTCAACCTCCTCGTTGGGTCGAGGGGAAGTAGCAAAGTAAAGTTCCGCCAAGTTAGGCATCTATGAGGCTAAACTTACATCCCCCTTGGCTGACGTCATTACGGGGTCGTGTTCCTCCCTTAGGAGAGGTTCCTGATAGATTGATCACCACCGGTATGTCGTTTCCCTCATCTATGGCCTTATTCTTCCTCGACCTCAGATTTGCGTCGTGTAGAGAAACTTCCTCGTTCTCAATGGAGGAGCCAAAGGAAGAGCGGGCATGGAAGTTGAACTAGGGGCAGAAGTAGAGGGAGTGACACCCTCGTCCTCCTAAAAGAAGGAGTCAGCACCACATTCCTTCTTGCAGCCCCCCTGATAGAACCTAGAGGAAGTATAGAAAGATGAGGATGATAAAGTAGGCGAGTACAAATGCAACTATAAAGACCCGTAAAATTTCAAGTCTAAAAATAATGCCCGAATAGGTCCCCATGTGGTTATAACTGTAGAAATTCTTAAAACGGATCCTTGTAGAGTAAAAAGTACCCTGGGACTTAAAAGATAAAATTTTCCAGAATTGTGCAGATCTGCGGTCCACTATGCGATCGCATACCAGGTATGCGGACCGCATAGTGGTCGCATACCTGGGCAGTCCGGTTTCCATTTTGGCCCATTTGAGGGCCATTTATACGACAGGAATGCGGACCGCATAGCAGGAATGCGATCGCATTCCTGACCGCATTTCTTGCTTCAGGCCTTTTAATTTCTAATTTTATACCTGACCCCAGCCTAATAAAACACTTACCCCCTTTCATTTTAACGGGTATCTGAAAAAAATAGAGATAAGGGAGAGTCAGTTTATTGAGAGAAAGTCTCCTTCTTCATCAAATTGGTCCATCATCTCTACTCAGCCCCGAAAATTATCGAGTAATCTTCATCTTCTTCACCATAAGAGGTAAGTCCCCACCCCATTTCTATTTAATTCTCAGGTTTTAGTTAAAAAGGTAGAACACACATGAATTGGTTTTTGAAGATAAAGCTAAGACCTTGCATGAATGTACATGCTTTATTTCAATCTAGCAAAGGGGAGTAGGTTAGAGTAATCTTCCACTAAAAAGGGTTTAGTTAATCTAAGGGATCACATATTGATCAAATTCCCAAATGAGTTCATGATTTCTAATTCTAAGTCTAAACATGTCATCTTGTAAATTAGATTGAAGGCGATACAAGGTCCGGTGGGTTGAGAATAGATATTAACAGGAAATTTCGACTCGAGGTATATATGGCTAACTTTAATCTTCATAGAGTCACTTTGTTGATGTCCGAGCATTCGGTATGAATTACTGGCTTATGCATATGTGAATCGATTGTTCTAATGTGTTGAGACGTAAATTTCTATTCTCTGATTGTCCTAGTTGATTACCATGCCACCACGCTATATGAGATTGTGAAAAGGTGATTCTTTGTGCTTATTCTATCATGTGAAAATCTTGTTAAATATTGAATACATCGGTATGAGAGGATGTGCTACAAAATGAAAGAAATGATAACGAATCAAATTGTTGAATGTATCTAAGTGCTAAATGATGTGTAGTAAATAATGGAAAGGAAATGTGGATTTATCTAATTGAACTATATGTTGATGGTATACCATATATGACTCACTGTTTGGTAAATATTACTGTGGCCTTGATTTCACATGCTTATTTAGTTGTTACGAATGTATATTCTTGATGATGAAAATCATTATGATTGAATTGATTGGTTGATGTTGCTATCAAATATGATTGTACGGTGGGATCGGGTTGCATGCCGTAATAGAAGAAATAAGGTTGATGTTGAGAAGTAATAAGGAGGGAATGTGATTGTACGATGGGATCGGGTTGCACACCGCAACAGAAGAAATAAGGGTGGAATGATAAGAAGCAATAAGGGTGGAATGTGAATTGTACGGTGGGATCGGGTTGCGCGCTGCAACAGGAGAACAATTGAAATAAGAAACTGTGAAACTCTCATTTGTGTTTTCTGTATCTCTGTGGAGTATTTGTTTGGTTTCTTTGATTGTCTCCTATATGTGTATTGTTTGATTTTACTTAGAGTAAAGTTTGTCCATACATACTAGTACTATTCCATGGTACTAACGTCCCTTTTTTCGCGGGTGCTACATCTTTTATATGGATGTAGGTGGATCTATAGCAGGTAGCTCAGTCCGCCGATAGTGGTGCCTCCTCTTCATCCCTCCAGCAGTTCGGGTGAGCCCCACTTCCTCTCGAGGCTATGTGTAGTCTATATCATCTCCTTTTGTATATGTTGTGTCTTTAATGGTATAGCCAAGGCCTTGTGTCCGGCAAGTATATGTAAACTCCTAGTATTCTTAGAGGCTCCGTAGACATTATGTGGGTTGTATATATGTATTTTGGGTAGTTGTCGTACTCGTTCGTAATCACAATCCCGTATCGGGAGTGTTGTATTTTAGAATGTATGTTTTGGGAAGATTAAATGTTGAAAATGTTAAAAGAGGAAATTGAACTTATGTTGTAAATGCATGCTTTGATTTTATTTTGTTTTTTCACTTATAAATGTACATTATGAACACGAGGAAATGCATTGGGTAGGAAAGGCAATCCAGGTCCGCTTGACCGGGTCCATCCGGTTAGGTGCCGGTCTTGTCCCTCGGTTTTGGGGCGTGATAGCAACATCGACCAAAAGAATTAATTACCTGTCGAGGGGAGGGCCGGTTTGAAATTTTGCCAGAAGATCAACCAATCACTGCTTGCTACAGTGTAGGAGAGGACTTGTCTGACCTAGTCAGCGAGATGCACCACCAAATGAAGAGGTCAATCAGTAGCTGCAAAATGAGAATGATTAATCCACAAACTCAGAGAATACGACTGTTTAAACAGGTAAAATCAAGAATACAAATACTTCCGAGTGCGGGTCCAGGCCTCAAGGAAATCTGTGACATCGGCCACGACGACCTCGGTCTTAATAAAGAAGAAGTCGAGCCAAATTTTTTGACTACCTTTGTTATCCATTTTAACTAGCAAACACTTGCCTCTACGATTTTGAAGGTTCAACATCGTGCCTCGGTAAAGGTGCGCACAAAAAGATGCACTAAATGCCGCACCGTGATTTCGACACCAGTAGCTCGGTAAACTTCAACGACACATCAATCACCTTATATACGTAGCGGGCAAGCTGAGCAGGGCAGACCCGATAAAAGCAGCAAAACTCCTCCACCAGTGGAGCAAGAGGGAACGAATAGCCAAACGTGAACGGATAAGCATAGAGAGCACAGTACCCAGGACAGTGAGCGTGCACTTCATCGATATTAGCAGGTATTAGAACCACTTGTTCGGGAAGTCCATACTTGATCTTGAACTCTGCCAAGTGTTTGGCCTTCATAGAAGATCAAAAAATCCCAGTCATCACCTCCGACGATCGTTGAATGTCTGATTTTGCTTCAGGATTGCGGGGGATAATCTCCTCCACTGAAGGAAGAGCCTCCTCTTCAATGGAGGAGATGGAGTCTCCTCCATGAATGGGTACCACAACAGCCAGCGAAGTGGATTGAGCTTCCTCATTAACATCAGAAGTAAAGTTCGACATGACTACGGAGTTTGAAGAATGTTAGAAGAATAGAGCTGATAGTATGGAGAGAAATTATAAGGTGGTAAGCAGGGGAAGAAAATTTGATGAAAGAAAATGCAATTCTAAGCCCCAAACAATGACGGCAAAATTCGGATTAGGGTGATCATCTCCCTTTTTATAGAGGAGGAATATCGAAACTGGAGCAGGTCACAAAAAATGTAGCCGAAATAGAAATGGCAGAGCCAACAAGAAGGTCGCGCGTGTACCGACACGACGTATCAAGAACATGCATCATCATGATGAGTGACGTCATGACGTCACATGCCTTCAATGGTAGGCTTGTTCCAGAAGTTACCTGAGAAAATCAAGGGTTTGTAATTTATGGCCCTTGAAGCTCCACGACATTCGCCTTTTACAACGACCACGACCGAGGTTATCTGCTCATCGAACCTGCCTATGAAGATGACCTCAATAAGCGAAAGGACTAACTGTATGGGAGAAAAACATCATATCATATGTTGACTAGGTAAACGAAAATAAAACCTTTGTAGGCTGCCAAGTGTCGTCGATATGACACGTTAACTTGATTTCAAAAGGTCGACGTTAGAAAAAGATGGCATGTCATCGACGAGGACAAGGTGGTCCGCTAAATTCGAAGACGAGGACGAGGACAAGTACCTCTCCTCGACACGCAGTAACGGCTAGTTCTAGGATTTATATTCCGTAGAAAATATTCTTGTGAATATTCTCACCGTTGTACTACCTAAGGTTTTGTGTCCCATGTATCCTTATAAATCGAAAATGTGTAGTTATAGAAGGGGATATGACACTTTTTGTATTGAGCAATATTGACATTATCTGAAGGTTCTCTCTTTATCATATACATACAAAGTTTGCCTTTTTTACATCTTTATCTATCTTTTCTTCCCCGATCTAAGAAGAATCAGAATATTCAAGGCTTATCATATCCATCATAGTCAGAAGATTCATTGGAAAATCTCACCCTTGTCGGGTGAAATTTATTCCATTATTACATAAATGCCATTTATCATCATTTATTGCTCTCTTTCTTATTCTTGAATCATTTATTACTCCATTGTCATGCAGTATTCTTCATAAATATATTAGATCTATCATTTGGATATTAATATTGACTTACATTAACCCCTTTCACTATAAGTCTAATCGTATAAAAACCTAGATCTAAATTTTCGGTCATACACAAACATTGTAATATATATGATGCACCAAGTACATTGCAGCAAGCATAGACTGATAAGATATTTAAGCTTCCTCGAGAGACCATGACTCTATCACAATTATGATGTCCATCTCTGGATGATAGGTGCACTTCTCAGTTGAAGTTGAATCCTTTTGTATACGATTGAAATCAAGTATGCCAGATTTCATGGGCTCGAGGAGTCGTTTCGAGCCCGAGTTCAGGATGGACCGAGCTCAAGCCTGATGACTGTTACATCCCGTACTTTAATATTAGGATAAGTCGTAGTAATCCGTATGAGCTTGAAGAGACTAAGACTATTCATGAGGTTATAAAGGATTTGTGACTATGTCATTGTAAGACCCCGTAAGTTTAACAACCTTGATACCGTTATATATATATATATATATATATATATATATATATATATATATATATTCTTATTTTTTACATGGATGTTTTAATGAAATAATAGTATATGTATTTATTTTATATGGTACTACATGACCATTATAGTAAATTATATAAAGTATGTTAAAAGTAAGTAGCATTTTAAGTAGTTTGAGATAATTCTTAATTATGTGGGTAATTGGTTAATTATTGATTAATTGAAGATTAAATATTTAAATAAGGATAAGACTAACCCTCCCCTCCACGTGGCAACACCCCTCCAATCCTATATATGACTCTTAAGTCATTAATCTAGGTGGCAAGACTAGAGATGTGAATTGGACAAGTCTTATAACCTAAGTCATATATATCATTTTATAAGGAGAATCATTATATGTCTTAAAGACATAAGAATCACCTATCCATTGATATAACGTGAAACTTTCAAGGACCTATAGGAACTCAAATATGATATTCCATAGCGTCTTCAACGCTTCAAGACCTGAGATTTCAGAGCACCTTAATTGACGTGAGATTTTGCAATATTAAGGGAATACAGTGTACTCTTTCTCGAGAGAATAGACTCAGGTATGTTAAGGCTAATCCTTCTTTCCTTTTTGGCATGATCCAAGTAACGATACGTAAACGTAATGTTATTTCATAAGTGGTTATACTCTTAGCGGTTAAGGATGTTTATATTATTCATTCCTGTAAAATGATATCCAAGCATGTCTAAGTATGTTTCTAGTTCCCTATTGAGGCATATGATAAAGATGTTAATGTTTGTAATATAGTGACACATGCATCTACATTTACCACTGAGCTACGGCCGGTCGGGCAGTCATGCACTTACGACCGAGCTACGACCGGTAAGGCAGCCACGCATTTACCACCGAGCTATGTCCGGTTGGGCAGTTACACATTTACCAACGGCTACATCCGGTCGGGTAGTCATGCATTTACCACCGCGCTACGACCAGTCAAGCAGTTACCATTGATCAGTTGGGCAGTTAATGCCACGAGAATGATGTAATCAGAACTACTATATTGTAGTTTTATTTATATATACGAATGGGTTTTATTCTATATGTTACGACCCTCACCGGCAAGTCAGAAGTTATAAGTTGACTCTTATCTCTCCCCGAGATAGTATCTTATTATTATTAAATCTCATTTATGCCTTACATACTCAGTACATTCTTCGTACTGAAGTCCCTTTTTCTGGGGCACTGTGTTTCATGCCATGCAGGTGTAGATAGGAGAGATGAGGACCATCTACTGTAGGCTGCCTCCAGATATCAGCTTTTGGCTGGTGAGCTCCACATATTCCTGGAGTATTGCCGAGTCACGTTCTATATATGTTACCTTGTTTTACGAGGATGTCGGGAAACCTCTCTCGACTTATATATTGTGGTCATGTTTTCTTAGAGGTTTTGCAGACAGTTTCCTGTGTATAGTTTTAGGTATGACATGTCAACGGCCTTGTCGGTCCCTATGTATCCATATAAATCTTTTTTTGGATTAGTTATGTGAGTTAAGTTCTACTACTGTCAATTATATATATAGATGTGGCTTATCATGGCCCGTGACGATACTTATAAAAAAAAGAAGGTATGTGGTGCTCGATTGAGTAGGCACTAGGTGCCAGTCGTGGCCTTCTGATTTGAGTCGTGACAATGATGAAGTGCAAGGCTCGAAGATCGATGTACACGATGAATACCGAGGCCGAGTGTGAACACCCAATTTTTTCCCCGCATGGAAATTACTCCTAAAAATTATCCAATAACAATTTTATGAATTTTAGGAGTTTTAGTTGCATTTCATGTAGGTTTAACATTTTAAAATTATAGAAAAATCATAAAAAATTGTCACATTTTTCATTGCATATCATCTTGGGTTTAATTTGCATTTTTAGGAATTAATCACTTTTTAATTGATAGATTAATATATAAAAAATCACAAAAAAATACACATAATCTTACTTAATTTTGTTTTACCTTTTTAGGTTCAATTAATTAGTCTAAATTTGGAATCCACAAATTAATTAGCTTAAGTAATTATTTCAAATAAGGGGTTTAATCTTGCGAACTAATTTCTAAGTGTTATATTAATTAGAATGGCTAACGTTGCAAAAGAAAGAAAAGAAAAAGGGAAGCCAAAATCGGACTGGGCCAATTTCCATGGCCCAATTTACTCTTAATCCGCCCAAAACCTATGTCTACACGACCCGGTCCGTCCCAATACCCATCTCCCTCACCTATTAAAACAAACATAGACCTAGACCTAAATGGGAATCTGGAGGAGATCCCTACAGCGCCGTTTTCCCCCTCCCCTTCTTCCTTTCTCACATCTCACCTTCAACATAGAGGCCTCCCCTTTTACAAGGCAGTAACGGCGCTGACCCCTCCCTGAGCTCTTCGTCTCCATCCTCCTAACCACCAGACCCCTCCCTTTGAAGAAACCCCAGTCACCCCTGATTTCATTTCTCTAAAAAGAGCAATATAGATCTTCTTTTGAGCCTGGACAGAAAAAGAGAGCCGTAGCAGCTGGACAAACTTAGGATTCGAAATCTGAAAAATACAAGAAAATTGTAAAGTAAAATCCAAAGAAACATCATAGAAAGAGGTTTCAAAGTTGCTGTATTTTTCGATTGCACTTTTATACAAGTTCTGATTCCCCCAATCTGATTTTCAATCGGGTTGTCAAAGCTCGAATCTGTGATTTGCTGTTTGTTGATTTCTGTTGGAATCGGGTTGTTGAGTTTCCTAATTTTCATCTCGCCTGATTAGGCATTCTCCTTAATATTCCGCATTAGGTATTCCTTTAAATCCCTCACTTAGTGTGTGCTTAAATTTGTTGTATATATATGTGCTGAAAATTTCATGAAAATGTTTGCTACTTATTGTTTGTTGAGGTACTGATTTCATTTGTCTACTGTTACATCATATGAATTGATACGTATAATTATTATGTCTCTAATGCAAATTCACTCGTGATTCTATTTGGTTTCATTAGATACATGTTGTTCTGTTTTGGGGATCCACCGACTGATATTCAAATTTGCTCTCTGGTTCTTTAATATTAGAGTTAGCATGAAATATTGAATATAGAGAAACTTCGAGCTATAAGGAAAATTGTGATTTCGACACTACGAGCTTCAACTTGAGTCTGTAAGGAATTTTTTTATGATTTGCGTCTAGATCATTTAGAGAGTCGATTAATTCTTAAAGTTTGAATCCAAACACAGTGGTATGAAGACGAGTGTATGCAAAAATAGAAGGAACTTTGAGCTAGAGAGATATTTCTTGGAAATAATGGTTACTGTAATGTTCATGATGGGCTTTGGCTGTATTAATTATTGAACACTTCTTTAAAGATAAGAAAATTGGATTTGTGCACTCATTTTGATGTTGTTTTCATTCTTGTATATCAATGAGACTCCTGCACGTAACTTCAAAGCTAAAATAACGTAATTAACATCGTAGCTTGCTTCAAGCGTGATTAATAAATCATTGTGACTATGGGTACGACTCCCGTAGCATAGTCATGATACGTAATCTCCATTGGCGTAAGCTTTCATGTGACCCGACCATAACTTCGAAGATTAAAATAAACATGTCACGAATCGCGGGAGCATTTCATGTGACGCGGTTTGCAACACGTACCAAAACGACAAGTGTACGACATCGTGACTTGTTTCAAAATAATACCATAAATATCAAAAATGGTTTATGTGCACATGTCGTAAGTTAAAAAATACCTCTTTTAGATTAAAATTTTCAAAATTTAGAGAATAAATTAAATATCGCCTCAAATAGGCATCTTAACTGTCATGACTGTAGTCACGGCTATATAATCTACACTCGGGTGTGGCAACTCATGTCCCCGACTCTAACTCAAAACAATAATAAAAATCACATGTTGTAATTGCGGGTGCATTTCATGTGGCGCAGTTATAATGTGTCTAAAAACAAACAAGTGCACGTCATCTTGACTTGTTTCAAAATAATTCCATATATATTAAAAAGCGGCTAAAAAGTGAAAAAGGATAAAATGCACAATAGGCTAAAATATGTAAATAATCAGATAATTTAGGCCAAATATTAATAGTTAAGCGACCGTACTAGAACCACGGAACTCGGGAATGGCTATCATCTTCTCCCGGGTTAACAAAATTTCTTACTCGGATTTCTGGTCGCAGACATTTTAAACAAAGTCAAAATTTCCTCGATTTGGGATTTCAATAAATAAATGATGTCCCGGAACACCGTTAAAAAATCCGGGTGCCGACTTTGAAAACTAAAATAAATCCCAAAACCGAATAATGTCACTTTAATTGGAAAAACTCCCTTATTACTCCTTCATTAATCCGGGGGTAGTGAAAAAAGAGGTGTGACAGCTCTGGCGACTCTGTTGGGGAACGAACCCAGAATCTTTGGTTCAGGGTTCAAGAATTCGACCTTGGAATAGCTGTTATATTTGGCTTTCATTATCTGATTTTACGTGTTTAAACCTAATGTGCTAATTGCCGCTTTTTACCGCTTTGATATTGTCTGAACTGCATATAAATTGTGCCGAAACTCTTCTTCTCTCTGAGTCTTCTAAATCATCTGGGAAGTGTGCACTTCGTGTGACTTCTTTTCTACTAGATTCATCCAAATTTTAGAACGAGGTACGGACAAGTTGCAAAGCTGGTAAAGCTTCTGTATTCTCGGTACGCTGCCCCAACCTCGGCTCGAGCTGTCCGCTCGGGTAAGCCTGGTCTAAAACAAAACCCCAGGATTCAAACTTAGAATGACATAACCTCATGCCGGATCCCTAGTAAGTGCGGTGTTTGCATCACATTCATTTGACTTAGGGGACTCAACATAGGGTTTGGGTCCGTCTAGGACAGATGAACCCGAAATAAAGGACCATCTTGATGCATCTTACATGCTATATGTGCATTATTTTGTTTCAGCTTGCATGTTGACCGGCTTCTAGAATAGGAAAGAAAATTAAAAAAAAAAAACCAAGAGTGCGAGGTAGTTATTCGAAATATGCAACTCTGTCTGTAAATAAGAAAGAAAATAATTGAATATTCTCAAAAGTCATGTTTCCCACTTCCGTCAAAATTGACAGAACTACGCGGGTCTGATTCTCACCGGATGTGAGATACGTAGGCAAACCTCATCGGTTCCGGCCCCCAATTTTTCAAAAATCCGAAAAATTATTTTCTTTAATTCCTTCGTAACAAAAAAGAAAAAAAATCAAATCAAAAGTATTTTTCCAAAAAAAAAATCAGAAAACAAAAATTAAAAAATAATAAAATCTTTGCCTTTCTTTAAAAATCCCTCTTTTGAAAATGTAGAGGCAACATTCGAAATCCAAAAATATTTTTTTTATTCTTAAAAAAAATAAAGATGACAAACGAATGAAAATTCAACAAAATATTTTCTTGTTACTTCTGAAATTTTCAAAGTTCAAAACAAAAGGAAAAGAATTTTTAGATGTCTTTCATTAAAAATATATCAATCGAAATAATAAAAAAAAATTATATTTCCACAATTTTTAGAAGTCTTTCGCCGAGAAATTAAAAAATAACAAAAAGAAAACAATCAAAATTCTAAAAAAAAAATGTTTTCTTTCTTCTCTAAAAGTCTTTATTCCAAAAAACAAAAATCAAAAAAAAAGAAGAAAACAAAATCAAAATCCAAAATACAGGTTCGTCTATCTTGAAGTATTTTTCCAAAAAAAAAAAAATTCAAAAGAAATTAAAGAAAAGAAAAGTCAAATCCAAAAATATTTCTTTGCTTTTTAGAAGTCTTTCTTTCAAACATTTCAATCAAAACATCAAAAAAAAAAAAGAAAAAAAAACTAAAAATATTTTCTTTCTCCTTTTAAAGCCTTTCCCTCAAAAATTCAAAAAAAATATATGCCTGAGTTTTATAAAGAAAAAAAAAGAGTTAACTTATTTGCTCCATTCTCAATCTTTCCGAACTACGCAAGATCTTATTCATGCGACGTCATGATACGTAGGCAATCCCCATCAGATTCGATCATAGCCATAAAAAATTGAATAAAAGAGAAAGAGAGAAAAATTGAGCAAAAAAATAAAGAAAAGACTGAAAAGAAAGTGAAAAAGAAAGAAAAAAAAAGAGTGACAAGAAAATAACTGAGAAAAACAAAGAGCGAAAATAAGAAAATGAGAAAGAAAAGAAACCGAGATATGAAAAAAAAAAGAGAAGAGGGAGAGATAAAATTTGAAAGGGACATTTAAAGGCCGGGATGAAACATGCAACCGTTCAAACCATGGTAGTAGCGTTTAACTGTTAGGTGCATTGCATCCCAACATGCGATTTCCTATATGTTAAATGTCTCAAAACTAACAAGGTTGTTTGGTGTGCAAGTTAGCCAGGTTTTGGTGGTTGGTTTTGTTGGTAGTCCGGTTTCTCATCCTTTACAAGATCCAAAGGTAGAGATGGCCTCCGCAAGTAATCTGCCAATTATCGGTCCTGTGGATAACCCGATATCGGCTATTCTGCAGCCGAAATCAACAACTGCTGAAGAAAATAGAATGTTGCATCGCTGCATATTGGAAATGTGGAATGTCTGGTCCAATGGTAGGGAACCACCAAGTGTGATCCCTGGTTTCCCTGAGTTGATCCCTAGTTCAGATGATTTTTCCAACATCCTTGTGCCCAACCCACTCATTCCATGTGGGCACCCTCTAATGCTGTCTAATGGACCCAGAATGCCTTCTGTGGATCACCCCCAGGCGCCGGATTCAAGGGCACCGCCAGAAATGTTCGTTGTACCACCAATATTCACCAGGGCGCAACCAACAGTGCTCGAGTCAAACTCTTACCCTCAGCACCCGTAATATGAGTCTCCCATGGGTCAGCAAAGAACAATGAAAAACCCCGAGCAGGAAGAAATGGCTCGGAAGATGAGAAGCTTAGAGCAAAGCTTAAAGATCGTACAAGGTTTGAGTGGTCAGAAGAGCCTCTCCTACTCCGACATGTGCATGTTCCCACATGTTCACCTGACGTTTGGTTTCAAAACGCCAAAGTTTGGAAAATATGATGGGCACAGAGACCCGATAGCTCACTTAAAACGATATTGTAACCAGCTGAGGGACGCTGGTGGAAAAGATGAGTTATTAATGGCCTATTTCGGAGAAAGCCTCACCGGAATCGCTGCTGAATGGTATCTGAGTCAAGAAATTACTCATTGGCATGTGTGGAACGATATGGCTCGAGACTTTGTCAGTCAGTTCCAATATAATGTGGACATTGCTCCCGACAGGAATTCTTTGTCCAATTTGAAAAAGAAAATAGTGGAAAGCTTTCGTGAATATTCTGTCAAATGGCGTGACCAAGATACCAGGGTAAAGCCTCCAATGGATGAAACAGAAATGGTTACGGTCTTTCTACAGGCCCAAGAGGCAGACTACTTCCAAAACATGATGTCTGCTATGGGTAGACCATTTGCTGAAGCTATCAAAATTGGGGAGATGGTCGAAAATGGTTTGGAAACAGGCCGAATCTTGAGTCAAGCTACTTTTAAGGCTGCATCAAAAGTCGTTCAAAATGGGTCAGGGAGATTGTTGAACAGAAATGACGGAGAAGAGGGAGCCATGATGACTTCAAGCTCGGAGGGGGCCCGCAGGACATTCAACCAATCATACATGCTTCCTGACGTCCCACAACACTATTATCTCTATCAAAATGATGTTGCATATATCGTGGCACCGCCTCCCTATGCGGTGATGAACGCGAAATCTTATACGCGACCACACAATTATACCCAAAATCGAGCTCCACTTCTCAGAAATGCCCATCTTTACCAACCTCCATATAATCCCCAATCAAATGTTTCCCAATATAATCCTCGCCTGAGAGAGACTTTCAAAAAGAATCAGTTCACCCCTATTGGTGAATCCTACTCTAGCTTGCTCCAAGAGTTGGTCAGGATAGGTCTGTTGCAGCCAGTGGCCCCAAACTGGCCGAACCCCGAGTCCCCCTCGCACCGGGCTGATGCTAGATGTGAATACCACTTAGGAGAGTGGGACATGACACGGAAGATTGTTGGACTCTTAAAAGAGCAGTGGAAGATCTCATCGAGGTCCAGGCAATAGTGTTTGGGGATGAAGAAGACCCCAATATGATGGATAACCTCCTGTCTGCTCACACTGGGCCAGTAGTCTGAATGATTTGTAAAGATGAAGAATTTGATCCGGCGCTGAAGGCCATTGCAGCCATTGCCGAGACAGAAGAAAAGACAAATAACGGTCGCCAAGCCTGAAAGTTCCCCCATCAGGTGGGAGTCTCAGTAGCCAGTCTTGATATCCTTTCTGCGTCCGGATTATCTCAGGGTGTGATCCAGATGTTTTACTTTATTGTCTTACTTTCTGATGTAAACCCTTCTATCTTTAAACTCCAAAAAAAAAAAAAACAATCAAATGGAATTAATATTTCATTTTCTAAGAATATCTCTTTTCTTAATCTTGTCCCTTTTCTTGCTATGCTTTTAGTTCTGTTTAAATGCAGATTTCAATAATATGACATGCTTGCGGACTTCATGCCCAGATCTTAAAACGCTGTCAGACTTCGAAATAATGAATTAAGAATCAGAATGCAAATGAAGTTATGTCAAGGAGATAAAACAATAAATCGGAACAGCCAAATGAAAATTGGTTCAGATTGGAAAGATCCATACATTATTACAAGAGTATTTCCGAAAGAGTGCGTTGGTACTTGGGGTACATCAAAGGAAATGTCCCTGAAACAACTATCAACGCAGATGCAGTCAAAAGATCCTAAAACGTTGTCAGACTTCGAAATGATGAATCAATAATCCGAATGCAAATGAAGTTTGGTCAAGGAAATAAAATAATGAATCAGAAAAACCAAAGGAAAATTAGTTCAGAATGGAAAGGTCCGTACATTAGTACAAGAGTACTGCCAAAAGAGTGTGTTTGTAGTTGGGGTACATCGAAGAAAATGTCCCTGAAACAACTGTCAACGCAGGTGCAGTCAAAATGTACTATGTTTGATCCTCAGTAAATGTTCTTCGGTTGGGATGACGAAGGCTTTCATTCTCGCTACCCAAACACCATTAACCCTTTTTCAAATCCTTTGAGCCGGTTACTCTTCTTTGATTACCCTCTTTGGAACCCGAAAGTGTTATTGGAAAAAAAATTGATTAATTTAAAAATGAAAAAAAAAAAAAGAGGAAAAAGAAGCAAAAAAAAAAAAGAGAACAAAGAAAGCAAAAGAAAGAGAAAATTAAAAAAAAAGTTCCCTGAACTATGTTTAACTTGATTCCAAAAGGATACGTAGGCAGCCTCACCCTGGGGTTCAGTCACACCAAAATAAAATTTCACATTTTCCCAAGAGTTTAAGCTGGGGCAAATGTTATGTCCAGCGACGTTTTCACATAAAAGGTTCCAAAGTTGCAATTAAATAAAAATTCTTTTCACCAAAACCCTATTCGAGTCCTTCCGATCAATCGGCAAAGATGTCCAAAATTGGAGGATACAGTTGTTTGGATCGTAATACAAGGAAATGAGAGAAATAAAATGAGAGAGTCTTATAGGTGAAAACTCACACGGGCACCGTGAGGCGACGGTAAGCAGAGAAATTAAAAATGAGAGAGTCTTGTTAGTGAAAACTCGCAAAGAGCACTACAAGGCGATGGTGAGAAGAGAAATGATAGAGGTCAGTTGGTGAAAACCCGCAAAGGGCGCCACTGATCGAAAAGGATAATGGGTCACTGACATGGACGCAATCCGGGGCAAGGTTACTCAATCTCGAGGTAATTGTTGTGATGAATTTCTGAGAGTTGGACGGTTTACACGGATCAAACATCCAGTCCAAAGGGCATGTCATGTTCATTAAAGTCCGCATGCACTCCAGATAAGTCCTTCTTTCCTTTCCTCGAAAGGGGCACCTTTTGTTTAAATTCATTGTCCATTCTGTCGTTTATTCTTCTTTTAAATCCCTTTCGGTCTAACTCTGTTCTGAAACTAAGGCAGAGAAAGGATGGCAAGACTGATTTACAGGGCTCTCATTTGACCCGGGTCAATTTGCAAAAGGCACCCAGCCTCGTCAAGGGCATCGAGTCGATCTCGACTGGCCACAATGGCCGATGCTGTAAACACAACTCTTCAAAGGAGAAGATCAAATCAAAATGCCTATGAAGGCAATTCAAGTGAAAAGTTAATTCCCGCGTGGCTAACCCTCTCGGCAAAGTCGGAAAAGCCAAAGCGTTCCAGGTTCTTTAAATTAAAGACAAGGGAGAAACCAGAAATTGAAGGCCAATAAAGGCGAAGTAAAATTCAAAAGGTTAAGTCCCACACGACTAACTGCCACAGCGGAATTTGAGGGGCCAAAACTCCCCCCTAATACTTTGAAAATCCAAAAGAAAAAGCAAGTGAAAAGCCTATAAAGGCAAAATAAAATGTTGGGTCCCACGTGACCAATCGCCATGGTAAAGTCTGGAAAGCCAAGGTCCCCGGAATTAGAGATGAAACCCAATCCCCAGCAAGAAAGAAAGCAAGTGTTTGAGATCTTCATCAAAAGAACTGAGATTAGGCAGTTGAAAATCAAGGCCGCAAAACCAACCACCGTTTCAAACTAACGAATTGTTCATTGTTTGAAAAATCTGAAACAGGTGCAACTCGAAAGAAACCGTGCAACAAGCAGGTGCAACCAAAAGAAATTGCGCAAGGACTGGAAGGATATCTGCAACATTGACTCCAAAGAAAGGGAAGTTTCTTCCAAGAAATCTTTTTTCCGCATGCATAAAAAAAATATTAAAAAAAAAGAAGAAGAAAGAAAGAAAAGAAAAAATAAAAGAGAGAAGAATTGTAGTATGGGTCCTCCAATCCCCAACTACACCTTTTCCTGACATGGGTGTACACGCTCCCTAGTCGATGCCAATCAAGGGTATACACTCCCTGGTTGATGATTTCTTTTCCAATCAAGGGTATACACTCCCTGGTTAATGATTTCTTCTCCAATCAAGGGTATACACTCCCTGGTTGATTATTTCTTTTCCAATCAAGGGTATACACTCCCTGGTTGATTTCTTTTCCGGTATACACTCCCTGGTTGATGATTTCTTTTCCAATCAAGGGTATACACTCCCTGGTTGATTATTTCTTTTCCAATCAAGGTTATACACTCCCTGATTGATTTCTTTTCCTGACGCAGAGTATACACTCCCGTAGTCGATCTAATCAAGGGTATACACTCCCTGGTTGATGATTTCTTTTCCAATCAAGGGTATACACTCCCTGGTTGATTTCTTTTCCCGACGCAGAGTATACACTCCGGTAGTTGATGCCAATCAAGGGTATACACTCAATGATTTATTTCTTTTCCAATCAAGGGTATACACTCCCTGGTTGATTATTTCTTTTCCAATCAAGGGTATACACTCCCTAGTTGATAATTTCTTTTCCAATCAACGGTATACACTCCCTGGTTGATTTCTTTTCCCGATGCAGAGTATACACTCACGTACTCGATGCCAATCAAGGGTATACACTCCCTTGTTGATGATTTCTTTTCCAACATAGGGTACACAATCCATAGTTGATTTTATTTTGAAACATAGGGCTCCCAACCCTTAGTTGATCTTGCTTTGAGATATAGGGTATCCACTGCCTAGTCGGCAATAACTCTGGGTGCACCAGTCCCGGCTTTTCATTTCTTTCAATAATGAAGTAGCATAGATTTCGTTACAATAACTCACGAAATCTTCCTAGTGAAAACTGGGGCAGAAAATTTCGTTCGTTTGTTTTGATTTTTATGCAGATTACGTTTCTAGGACACTGGAACTCAAGACGACCAAAAGAAGAAGTTTCGATCCAAAATAACAAAACAAAAAGAAGAAAGAGAAGATTGAACACAAAAGTGCACAAACGGGGAAGATGTGGACTATTCAGGACGAAATTGAAGTCGCCCTCCCAGTATATCCTGCTTTGATCCGAGGAACGATAAGACAAAACCAGCACCTGCGACTAACAAGCATCAGGATCCAGGTCAGAGTCAGCAAAAGATCAAGACTCAAGACCAAGTCCTAGATAGGAATCTTGTAACTCGTAGTTGATAGGTTTAGTTTAGTCTTTTTCATTTTGATTTTGGTGTAATAAGGAGATCAGCAAGCAGTAAACAGCAGCAATAGTAGTGAAATCACGGCTTCCCCGCAGTCCCAGCTACCAAATCTTCCAGAACTACACTGACCTGATTCCTTTGTAGCCAAGGATATTTAGGCAATCTCTGAAGCAATGTTCGGTCAAACTTTTTCAAAATGGAGTACCAAACGGGAAAAAATTGCTCGTAGTTGCTCACTTTATCTTTACCCGAAAACTCTTCATGTTCTCGAGCAAAGAGGGGCAGCTGTGAACACCCAATTTTTGCCCCGCATGAAAATTACTCCTAAAAATTATCCAGTAACAATTTTATGAATTTTAGGAGTTTTAGTTGCCTTTCATGTAGGTTTAACATTTTAAAATTATAGAAAAATCATAAAAAGTTGTCACATTTTTCATTGCATATCATCTTGGGTTTAATTTGCATTTTTAGGAATTAATCACTTTTTAATTGATAGATTAACATATAAAAAATCACAAAAAAATACACATAATCTTACTTAATTTTGTTTTACCTTTTTAGGTTCAATTAATTAGTCTAAATTTGGAATCCATAAATTAATTAGCTTAAGTAATTATTTCAAATAAGGGGTTTAATCTTGAGAACTAATTTCTAAGTGTTATATTAATTAGAATGGCTAACGTTGCAAAAGAAAGAAAAGAAAAAGGGAAACCAAAATCGGACTGGGCCAATTTCCATGGCCAAATTTACTCTTAATCCGCCCAAAACCTATGTCTACACGACCCGGTCCGGCCCAATACCCATCTCCCTCACCTATTAAAACAAACATAGACCTAGACCTAGAAGGGAATCTGGAGGAGATCCCTACAGCGCCGTTTTCCCCCTCCCCTTCTTCCTTTCTCACATCTCACCTTCAACATAGAGGCCTCCCCCTTTAGAAGGCAGTAAAAGTGCTGACCCCCCTTCCTGAGCTCTTCGTCTTCATCCTCCTAACAACCAGACCCCTCCTTTTGAAGAAACCACAGCCACCTCTGATTTCATTTCTCTAAAAAGAGCAACACAGATCTTTTTTTGAGCCTGGACAGAAAAAGAGAGCTGTAGCAGCTGGACAAACTTAGGATTCGAAATCTGAAAAATACAAGAAAATTGTAAAGTAAAATCCAAAGAAATATTATAGAAAGAGGTTTCAAAGTTGCTGCATTTTTCGACTGCACTTTTATACAAGTTCTGATTCCCCCAATCTGATTTTCAATCGGGCTGTCAAAGCTCAAATCTGTGATTTGTTGTTTGCTGATTTCTGTTGGAACCGGGTTGTTGAGTTTCCCACATTTTCATCTCGCCTGATTTGGCATTCTCCTTAATATTCTGCATTAGGTATTCCTTTAAATCCCTCACTTAGTGTGTGCTTAAATTTGTTGTATATATATATGTGCTGAAAATTCCATGAAAATGTTTGCTACTTATTGTTTGTTGAGGTACTGATTTCATTTGTCTACTGTTACACCATATGAATTGATACGTATAATTCTCATATCTCTAATGCAAATTCACTCGTGATTCTATTTGGTTTCATTAGATACATGTTGTTCTGTTTAGGGGATCCACATACTGATATTCGAATTTTCTCTCTGGTTCTTTAATATTAGAGTTAGCATGAAATATTGAATATAGAGAAACTTCGAGCTACAAGGAAAATTATGATTTCGACACTACGAGCTTCAACTTGAGTCTGTAAGGATTTGTTTTATGAGTTGCGTCTAGATCATTTAGAGAGTCGATTAATTCATAAAGTTTGAATCCAAACACAGTGGTATGAAGACGAGTGTATGCAAAAATAGAAGGAACATTGAGCTGGAGAGATATTTCTTGGAAATATTGGTTATTGTAATGTTCATGATGCGCTTTGGCTGTATTAATTTTTTAACACTTCTTTAAAGATAAGCAAATTGGATTTGTGCACTCATTTTGATGTTGTTTTCATTCTTGTATATCAACGAGACTCCTGCACGTAACTTCAAAGCTAAAATAACATAATTAACATCGTAGCTTGCTTCAAGCGTGATTAATAAATCATTGTGACTATGGGTACGGCTCCCGTAGCATAGCCATGATACGTAATCTCCATTTGGGTAAGCATTTCATGTTACCCGACCATAACTTCGAAGATTAAAATAAACATGTCACGAATCGCGGGTGCATTTCATGTGACGCGGTTCGCAACACGTACCAAAACAACAAGTGTACGACATCGTGAATTGTTTCAAAATAATCCCATAAATATCAAAAATGGTTTATGTGCACATGCCGTAAGTTAAAAAATACCTCTTTTAGATAAAAATTTTTGAAATTTAGAGAATATATTGAATATCGCCTCAAATAGGCATCTTAACTGTCATGACCGTAGTCACGACTATATAATCTACACTCGGGTGTGGCAACTCATGTCCCTGACTCTAACTCAAAACAATAATAAAAATCACATAATGTAATTGCGGGTGTATTTCGTGTGGCGCAGTTATAATGTGTCTAAAAATAAACAAGTGCACGCCAACGTGACTTGTTTCAAAATAATTCCATAAATATTAAAAAGCGGCTAAAAAGTGAAAAAGGATAAAATGCAAAATAGGCTAAAATATGTAAATAATCAGATAATTTAGGCCAAATATTAATAGTTAAGCGACCGTGCTAGAACCGCGAAACTCGGAAATGCCTAACACCTTCTCCCGGGTTAACAGAATTCCTTACTCAGTTTTCTGGTTGCAGACATTTTAAACAAAGTCAAAATTTCCTCGGTTTGGGATTTCAATAAATAAATGGTGTCCCAGAACACCTTTAAAAAATCTGGGTGGCGACTCTGAAAACTAAAATAAATCCCAAAACCGAATAATGTCACTTTAATTGGAAAAACTCCTTTATTACCCCTTCATTAATCCGGGGGTAGTGAAAAAGGAGGTGTGACACCAAGTATGACCAACCCCGAGATAATGCCCTGATGCATTTGTAACCGAAAGAGCAAGATTCCCGCAATGGCACAAAGATCAAGGAATAAATTCCAAAACAGATTTGTACGAATTCGTACCAGGCGGTTAGACAACTGTCAAATTAGATTTCTCACTAAAAAGGAAATGTACCTTATTTAGGACCCCTCCTATTATATAAAGGAGGTCTCACTCATTTCTAAAGGGATCAATTATTGGTAAAGAATATACGCACTTACTTTCTTGCTCATCACTCACCAGAATTGTCTCTTTCCTTTATTGTTCTTATTTTACTGTTCTCATTAGTATACCTCGAGGTCATCATAGCTCCAGGTCCGGACTTGCTCGCACACTGGTTTGATTTAGCTTACTCTTTTAATTTATACGTTTATTTTCTTGGTTATCAGTTAGTTTTGGACTAAATCATGTATCTTTATGACCTCAACACAAATTTGTTACTAGATTCTAGGGTAAACAGTTTGGCGCCCACCATGGGGCCTAAAGATAATAGTGATTGTTTCAGTGCTGATTTTGATAACACACGTTATTTTCACATTTGTTCTTGTCAAAGATTCTTTATTTTCAGGTTAAAACATGTCAAACTCACAAAATGCTCCCGTACACGGCTATGATGATCTCGTATTTCATAGGGAAAATGATAATATAGTTGCTCCAGGAACCGGTGTACCATCGCTTAACCCCGGGGAAGTGCCGATTGCAGAACTAGTAGATGTTAGTTCGCACATTTCTTTGAATGCGTACTTGGGCGCATACCTCGGAGGAAATATACGCAAGGAAGTCTGACCTGGTGGTCAAGGAACACAGGGTGTAGGAGACGGGGGAGTTAGCCTCCAGGTAATCTTCGATATGCTAAAAGCTCAGCAGTTTGCTATCTCTCAACTATAAAGTCAACATAAACTTCGAGTGTGGTTGAAATAGAAATAACTCGTCGTACTAAGCCGGTGCCGGAAAGGTCGAACGGTAGCGGATTGGGGACCGACCCCACAATCATGAAAATTCTCGAAGAGCTCACCAAAAGAATCGAGTCGGGAGAAAAGAAGATCAAAGATAATGACAGAAAGGTGAAGACATACAACTCCCAAGTCGATCAAATACCAGGGGCACCCCCGATCTTAAAGGGTTTGGATTCAAGAACATTTGTGCAGAAGTTGGAAAATATTCTGAAGAAAAGAGCCGGTGAGGATGCTAGTCCCGAGGGGGTTGATGAAGACAAAGTCTACGGGGGGAGGGGG
>ML394889.1:0-92105 GCA_005239525.1 Nicotiana knightiana | reverse complement strand
GGGGGGGGGGGGGGGGGGGGAAGATGAAGTCCCGATAGAAACTACAGACTAGGTCTCAAAGAAGGTAGATTAGGTTTTTACTTGTTCTCTTCTTTGTGTAAGGGCTCTAGGAATGAGCCTTGTAAAATACACCTTTGCGGATCTTCACTATATATAAAGGCCTTTGTTCTTTGCCATTTCTTGTCTTTTCTTTTCTTTTTGGAATAGATTGTGACACATGTTGATAATTGGTCAGAAGTTTTGGACTTTTAAAATAAACCCTTAGGTTTCTATTCTTGATGGGCGATCTGTGATAATCGATAGTTGTCTGTAGGAGGCTCATTCCTCAAGTCAAAGGAATGCTTCGGGCAAGGCCGATTTAAAAACCTCGAGATATGACTTCATAATTCCTGAGAAGATAGCTTAATTCAGTCGAGCAGGACTATCAAGCTCGAGGCTGATCTTCTGAATACGAAGGTTGACAAGAAAGTGGTCGTTTACTTGAAAGATGTTGCCGATGCTCGGGCCGAGCCGAGGGGAGATTTCAAAAGAGAGAGGAGGGGTAGTGAATATGCCTGATGCAAGTCCCGGAGAGAGACCCGCGAGGAGATACATGCTAGGGGCTTTGACCTTTCTGAAGAGATAAAGCAAGCCGAGGCAGATGAGATCGACGCCAAGTTTTTCCTTTCTTCTTGAGCTGATGCTGATACTTGAAGGCTACCATGGGAGCTAGTTAGAGGGGCCTTTGGGGGAGCTATTCCCGAGAGTAGAATAGATTTTCTGCTTTGCTGTTTGCATAAGACTCTCATGGGAGCGTTGTAAATATGTATTTGTAATACACATATATATATATGAAATATTCTTTGATTTGATTTGCCTATTGGTAGTTGGTCCGGTGAATTAGACTTTGAGATGAAACCCTTGGGGTTATAAATTGGCCCTGAGGTTCTCTAAGTTGGTGACTCGGGCCTTTATGCTTTAGGTTCGTACAACCTTTAATGTAGCGGGCGACTTGGGCTATTACCTTTTTTTGCCCTGAGGCACTTTAGTTAACCATATCAGGCTTAGTATGCAAGTTGGGTTGTGACTCGAGCTCAATGGACCTCCAGTTTTAAAATTAGCCCTGAGGAACTTTGTGTCGGTATGACCCGTAGCTGGCGACTCGGGCTCTTACGTGTAAGGTCGATACGACTAGCTGGCGACTTGGGCTATTACGCTTTTTTGGCCCTGAGGCGCTTTAGTTAACCGTATCGGGCTTAGTCTCCGAGTCGGGTTGCGACTCAAGCACAACAGCCCTCAGGTTTACAAATTAGCCCTGGGGCGCTTTGTGTCGGTATGACCCGTAGCTGGAGACTCGGGCTCTTACGTGTAATGCTGATACGACTAGCTGGCGACTTGGGCTCTTACGCTTTAGGCTGGTACAACCTTTAATATAGCGGGCGACTTGGGATCTTACGCTTTTTGGCCCTGAGGTGCTTTAGTTAACTGTATCGGGCTTAGTCTCTGAGTCGGGTTGCGACTCGAGCTCAACGGCCCTCAGGTTTACAAATTGTCCTTGAGGCGCTTTGTGTTGGTATGACTCGTAGCTGGCGACTCAGGCTCTTATGTTAAGGTCGATACGACTAGCTGGCGACTTGGGCTCTTACGCTTTTTTGGCCCTGAGGCGCTTTAGTTAACCGTATCGGGCTTAGTCTCCGAGTCGGGTTGCGACTCGAGCTCAACGGCCTTCAAGTTTACAAATTGGCCCTGAGGCGCTTTGTGTCGGTATGACCTGTAGCTGGCGACTTGGGCTTTTACGCTTTTTTTGCCCTGAGGAACTTTAGTTAACCGTATCGAGCTTAGTCTCCGAGTTGGGTTGCGACTCGAGCTCAACGGCCCTCAGGTTTACAAATTGGCCCTGAGGCGCTTTGTGTCGGTATGACCCGTAGCTGGCGACTCGGGCTCTTATGCGTAAGGTCGATACGACTAGCTGACGACTTGGGATCTTATGCTTTTTTGGCCTTGAGGGATTTAGTTAACCGTATCGGGCTTAGTCTCCAAGTCGGGTTGCGACTCGAGCTCAACGGCCCTCAGGTTTTCAAATT
This sequence comes from Nicotiana knightiana, assembly GCA_005239525.1. Taxonomy (NCBI): domain Eukaryota; kingdom Viridiplantae; phylum Streptophyta; class Magnoliopsida; order Solanales; family Solanaceae; genus Nicotiana; species Nicotiana knightiana. Next base: position 90,042 of record ML394889.1, on the reverse strand, counting down.
GGCCCTGAGGCGCTTTGTGTCGGTATGACCCGTAGCTGGCGACTCGGGCTCTTACGCGTAAGGTCAATATGACTAGCTGGAGACTTGGGCTCTTACGCTTTAGGTTGGTACAACCTTTGATGTAGTGGGCGACTTGGGCTCTTACACTTTAGGTTGGTACAACCTTTAACCGGTTCTTTTTGAAGTTTTTCGAAGTAAATGGAGGCCTGTGATTTTACGGCAACAGTCGGACGTCTCCGAGTTGTGTTAGTTTGGCCGGAGCCTTATGACGGTGGTTATATTTTTGGCCGTAGACTTTTAGTACTCTAGTGAGATAGCCATGGAGTCTATATCGAGAGTATGTCTTTTGGGTCTTACAAGTTCGATAAATAGCCTTGACTTTGATATGGGTTTTATGCCTGTTTTAAGGTCTTAAAATTTGTACATGCCTTTCTTGAGGTCTTATAGTTTTGATGTTGCCTCGTGGAGGGTTTATGAGTTCGAAGTTCCCGACCCTGAGGTCTTACGGCTTCGAATTTGATAACTTGATGAGCCGACTATCGGGGGCAGTCCCTGAGTCGGAACTGATGTTGCCTTTAGGAGGGCTTATGATGTTGATATTGCCTCGTGGAGGGCTTATGACTTAGAATTGTCCTGCCTTGAGGTCTTACGACTTTGAGTTTTATAGCTTGATGAACCGAATGTCGGGGACAGTCCCCGAGTCAGAATTGATGTTGCCTCAAAGAGGGCTTATGAGCTCAGAGTTGCCTGCCCTAAGGTCTTATGGCTTCGAGTTTTGGCGACTCGGTGGAGTGACTGTCGAGGACAGTTCCTGTGTGCTTGCTAAATATTTGGCCCTGGGGCTGTCTCTTGTTAAAATGGGAAACTCCTTTGATGTGCGAAATGTTTTGATGACAGAAGGTACTTCTCTGATTACTTGTTACAAGTCTACATGCTTTTTCCATCGAGGGTTCGATTATTCTATACGGACACGGTTCATTCAACCGTTTGGCGTATTTCAGTGATCTCCTGGGGATTCCCCTCAGTATTCGAGGTTGATGGAAGAGAAGCCTTGAATATTTGGTGAGTTCTCCTTAGGTAGCATATGGATGTTGCCTCGTTAAAAACCCCGCCGGTAAAACCCATTTTGGGATAAAATCCGATGTGAGGGAAAAAAGAGCACAGCGCATGCTTTAAACCTAAGGCCTTCGAGCTGGGGGATGTTTTGATTCCTGTTAATCGCATACCTCCGCATTTGGTTAGTGTAAATCTTGAAGGAAAGAGGGAGAGGATTGTACCTTAGCAATAATAGCACTTGAGCATTGATATGTTCCAATGGTTTGGCAGTTGCTCGCCTTCCATGGTGTCGAGTTTGTAGGATCCTTTGCCAATTACCCTGAGGACGCCGTACGGTCCTTCCTAGATCGAGCCTAGATTCCCTACGTTAGGGTTTCAAGTGCTTTGGGTGACTTTCCATAGGACTAATTCCCCGGTTCCAAAATATCGTAGGTTTGCTCTTCGGTTGTAGTATCTTTCGATTCTTTGTTTTTGGGCGGCCATCCGGATCAGTGAAGCTTCTTGCTTCTCGTCTAATATTTTGAGGGCCGTGGTCATGGCCTCACTGTTTGAGTCTTCGGTGACATGTCAGAATCTGGCGCTTGGCTCTCCGGCCTCGACCGGTATCAAAGCCTCGTACCCGTACACCAAAGAGAACGGTGTCTCTCCTGTGCTTGATTTAGAGGTTGTTCGATATGCCCATAGTACTTCGGGCAGCGTTTCTCTCCATTTTCCCTTTGAATTTTCAAACTTCTTTTTCAAGTTCCGAATGATGGTCTTGTTTATGGACTCGGCTTGACCATTTGCACACGGGTGGTAGGGCGACGATAGTATTCTTTTGATCTTGTGATCCTCGAGAAACTTTGTTATTTTGCCTCCGATGAACTGCTTCCAGTTATCACATGTTACCTCGGAGGAGATCCCAAATCGACACATGATGTGATCCCATATGAAGTCGATGAATTCTTTTTTTCTTATCTTTTCATAGGCATGTGCTTCCACCCATTTTGAGAAATAGTCAGTCGTAAACAGAACAAATCTAGCTTTACCCGGCACCATTGGTAGGGGGCCGACTATGTCCATTCCCCATTTCATGAATGGCCATGGTGATACGACTGAATGTAGTTGTTCACCGGGTTGGTGGATCATTGGCGCGAATCTCTGACACTTGTCATATTTTCGGACGAATTCTTGGATGTCCCTTTCCATGCTGTCCCAGTAGTAACCTGCTCTGATCGCGTTTTGAATTAAAGAATCGGCAATGGAGTGATTTCCGCAGGTGCCCTCGTGGATTTCTCGGAGCACGTAATCAATTTTTCCTGGTCCCAAGCATACTGCCAGGGGCCCATCGAAGGTTCTTCTGTATAGAGCTCCACTCCCGTCGAGTGAAAATCGAGTTGTTCTGGTCCAAAGGCCCCTTGATTCTTTTGGATCCATGGGCAGCTTGCCACTTATCAAATAATCGATGTATTTGTTTCTCCAATACCGCGTCAGGCTGGTGGAGTTGATTTCGGCATGGCCTTCTTTGATCACCGATTTGGATATCTGAACAACGGCCCCGAGGAGTATGTCATCTTCTTTAACGGATGACCCCAGGTTTGCGAGTGCATCGACCTTGCTGTTTTGCTCCCGAGGTATGTGGACCAGAGTCCATTCTTTGAAACAATGCAAAGTGATTTGATGTTTGTCTAGGTACCCGTTGCATCCTATCCTCTCGAACCTCGAAGCTCCCGTTTTCCTGGTTTACTACCAGAAGGGAATCATATTTGGCTTCGACGGCTTCTTCCCCCAGGCCTTTGGCTAGTTCGAGACCTGCAATCATAACCTCATACTCGACCGCGTTGTTCGTCAATTTTGCAGTTTTTATAGATTGTCTAATCACGCCACTCAGAACTATGCCGAGTCTGGATCCTCTCACGTTTGAGGCACCGTCGGTGAACAAGGTCCACACCCCCGATGATGCGACCGTTTTTAGCAGAAGTTCTTTTTCTACCTCGGGCACGAGGGCGGGCGTAAAGTTGGCCACGAAGTCTGCCAGAATTTGAGACTTGATAGCCGTTCGGGGCTGATTTCAATATCGAAAAGAAAATTCAAGCTTCAAAAATATTTTCTTTTTCTTTATAAGTATTTCTTTCATAAATTCAAAACAAAAGTCCAAAAAATCCAAAAATATTTCTTTTCTTCTTAGAAATTTTTCTTTCGAAATTCCAAAAAAAAATATTTTCTTTTTCTTTATAAGTATTTCTTTCATAAATTCAAAACAAAAGTCCAAAAAATCCAAAAATATTTCTTTTCTTCTTAGAAATTTTTCTTTCGAAATTCCAAAAAAAAATATTTTCTTTCTTCTTTAGAAGTCTTTCTTTTAAATAAAAATAAAAGAGTTAGGTTATTTACTTTATTCCTAATCTTCCCGAACTACGCAAGATCTAATTCATGTTCCCACATGATACGTAGGCAACCCACACCAGGTTCGATCGAATGATTTTGAAAAAAGAAGAAGAAGAAAGTGAAGAAAAATAAAAAAGAATAAGGACCGACTGAGTCCATTCTAACGTGTCTTTTGTTTTGAATTGTGAAGAAAGTTTGAGGTGGTCGGTTTGTGGTAAGCTAACAACACAAAATCCAAGGAAAAAATGACAACTGACATCGAAGTTGTTACGAGCGGTCATGAGACTCAGGGTCAGAGGGTTCAACAAGAGTCTACCATGGTTGAGGAAAATAGAGTACTGAAACAGAAAATGACTGAAATGTGTCAAGCATGGGCCAATGGCCAAGTATCGCCCTTTTCTTCTCATGGTTTCCCAGAGTTCACATCCATCACGAATACTACCATTCCAGTCTCATTGTCTGATTAATCCTATCCATCTGGGTTCAGTCTTTATCCTAACTGTACGACTACAGCTGAAACTTCTGTTGCGCGCTCCCAAAGTGTGCCATTGACAACCAATCAGGCAACCGCTGTTGTTATGCCTGTCTTCACTGTCCCACAACCAACAGTAGTACAGAGGAAAACTCATGAGTCACAATTTTCTACCCATCAAGAACAGTACCATTCTCCTGAGTACCATTTGTACTTATTTGATCTTCAGGAAAAGATTGAGAAGCCTACCCGAAAGATGGCACAGGAAGAAATGGCCCAAAGAGTGAATAACTTAGAACGACAGTTGAAAAACATGCAAGGGTTGGCAGGTCAGAAGAGTATTGCCTTCAAGGATTTATATATATTCCCCGATGTTCGTTTGCCACTTGGTTTCAAGACTCCTAAATTTGAAAAATATGATGGACATGGAGACCCTATAGCCCACCTGAAAAGGTATTGCAATCAGCTAAGAGGTGCAGGAAGAAATGAAGCATTACTAATGACTTATTTTGGGGAAAGCCTTACGGGGGTAGCCTCTGAATGGTTTATTGATCAAGACATCTCTCACTGGTCTGTTTGGGATGACATGGCCCGAGCTTTTTTCAAACAGTTCCAATACAACATTGATATTGCCCCAGACCGCAATTCCCTTTCAAACCTGAAAAAGAAACCAACTGAAAGTTTCAGGGAATATGCCATTAAATGGAGAGAGAAAGCGGCTAGAGTTAAGCCACCCATCGATGACCACGAGCTAATCATTGTCTTCCTTCAAGATCAAGAGCCATATTATTTTCAAAACATGATGTCCGCAGTTGGTAAGTCCTTCTCGGAAGCAATCAAAATGGGGGAAATGGTTGAGAATGGTCTTAAGACAGGAAAAATTATAAGTCAAGCAGTACTCAAAGCCGCAACTCAGGCTGTCCAAATTGAATCTGGTAATTTTAGTGACACGAATGAGAAGGATGAAGAAATCATGATGACATCAGGATCGAAAAGAGGTCCTAGAAGAACATCTCGAAGGTATGGCCAGCCTCATCTGTTTTTTGATGACTCCCCTGAGCACTACTATCCACTTCAGAACCCTCAATACTTTGTTGCTCCACCCCAGTATGTTGTCCAGCCACCAAGACACCCCAAAAGACGAGCAACAGCACCCCAAAGTCTTCATCAGTCTCCGCCGAATTTTCAAGTGCCCTATAACCCGCATCCAAGCTAGTATAGAGGGGAACAAATGTTGAGAGATAATTTTACACCAATAGGAGAGTCTTATGCAAGCTTGCTTGAGAAATTAAAGCATTATGACATGATTGCACCTATTCCTCCAAATCATGTGGACCCACGTGCAAGAAGCTTTGACCCTTCTAAAAGGTGTGAATACCATTCCAATGCCTAAGGGCACAATGTTGAAAGCTGTCAGGATTTGAAAAGAGAAATAGAAAGGATGATCCAAGAAAAACTGATTGTGATCCAAGACAGTGACACCCAGAATATCACGCAGAACCCTTTACCTGCACATGATGATGCACACCTTGTTGGGATGATGCATGGTGACATAGAGTATTAGAATCCTCTCGGGAACTTGCCGACTGGAATTGAAGAAGGCCATGGTGATTCTGATGAGAAAATTTATGGCTAAATATCAAGCTTAACAATTGAAAAGTTATTCCGTCCTCACTAGGAAGGATTCTTGGTAGCTTGTTTTGATGTTTTTTCTATTATCTGGGTTATTTCAGGGATGTGATACATATTTTATTTGTTTTATTGATTCAAACCCTTCTATCCCTCTATTCTATTTGTGTGTGTCTTGTCTGTCAGTTTTGTTGTTATTTTCATTATCCGGGTTATTTTAGTGTTGTAACTCGAATTTTAGGTTGTTTGTTTTGTTGTTTACTCAATGAAATACAGTTTTTCCTTTTGTGTCATTTCATGCTTAGTTCTTTTCCCGCTAGTTTTAGTGATATGACATGCATGCGAAATTTTTGGCCAGATCTTAGAAAATTGATTTCATGTTGAATTGGATAATTGAGACCAAGACACTTTTGAGGATGAATAAGAGTTGAAATACTTTGGAATTAAGGTCGAGTAAAATTTACCTTCAAATCATTGTGAAGATCGGGCTTGAGGATGTTTAATCAGTTGAAGCTTGGTCGAAAGTTTGACATTAATTGATGGAAAGTGTCTTTCGACCACGACATACCAAGAAGATAGACATGTTCATCAATGTTGTGATCACGAAAGGATAATATTTTTGGCGTTCTCGAGGCTGGAAGGCCCTTTTTCTGCTATCCAAACACTTTATACCCTTCTCTACCTCTTTTGAGCCTGTGATATTTTCTTTGACCACCCTCTTTTGGAATCAAGTTTAGAGTCAAAAGTTCGAAAAAAATGAAATGAAAAGAAAATCCCATGCCCCAAGAGTACAAACTGGGGCAACTCTTAGAAAGTTTAAATGAAAAAAAAAAGAGAAGGAAAGAACACTCAAAGTCTATGGCCTCAGAAAATAAAAGCTGGGGCAACTTGTTATGGCAAAAAAAAAGAGAAAAAAAGAAAAATGAGAAAAAAAAAGAAAAAACAAAAAACAAAAGAAAGACAAAGACAAAAAAAAAAGTTAGGTCAGATGTTTGAACTATGTTAGACCTGATTCCTTTAAAAAGGGATACACAGGCAGCCTTACACGGTTCGGTCCAACCAAATAAGAATTCAAAATAAAAAATCCAAAAAATCTGAAACTGGGGAAAAGATTTTATTCCACTTTTGAAAGAGTCTATTCCAAGAGTTGTAAGTGTACAACCCATCATTTTGAGTCTACTTTGAGCCTTCATGCCGACCCTTCTTTCAAACCCTATCCAAAAACCTTCCAAATAAAGACCTCCTGATATGCCTTCAATAATGCCAAGAGAGGCATGAAATGTGCAACAATTTTCATACGATATAGAGCACTGTCAAGTTGCTCACAAAAGAAGAAGGAAGAAAGAAAAAAAAATAAAAGAAAAATGAGAGAGCCTTACTAGTGAAAACCCTCACGGGCACTGTAAGGCGATGGTAAGTAGAGATAAATAAATGAGAGAGACTTGTTGGTGAAAACCTCTCGGGGCACCACTAGTCGAAAGTGAATCATGAATTCGATGCAAAGGATTGGCACGAACAAGCTCGACTTCAAAGTTATAAGCATGGTAAAAGGGAAGATTTGATCAGTTTGATAGATCGACCACTAAGTCCAAAATGCATGTCACGATAATTAAGGCAAGTTACATAAAAAAAAACTTTCCTTCTGTCCTTCCTGACAGGGGCATTTCTTGTTAGTACTGTTTATTTGCATCATTGTGCCCCTCATTCTGAGACAGTCCTGGTCAAAACAAACAAGAAAAGATTTCAAAATCCGCTATCAGCTTTTTAGTTGCACAAAGTGAATTTGACCAGCACATTCAGTTTTTACAGTCAACACATGCATTGAGAATTCATGTTAAGGCTTCCCCCCAAAAAAGACTCTTGTCAGCCTACTTGGCGCAAGCAAAGATAACTAATGATTCTCTCTGATAGACAAATTGCTTAGAAAGGCAAGAAGCCAATCAAGATATCAGAAAAGGTCGCCTAAGAAAAGATCTCATGATGGGATAAGGCTAACTGAGCCACAAATACAAAACGCACTGAGTGTGAAACAATCAGGGTTGATGTAGAGCAAAAGCTCTTGAAACCGACTCAAGTTGATTGAGCAAAAGCCAAGCTGCTCAGGACTCAAGGCCACAAACCGACCACCACTTTCAAAGCTGACAAATTTTTTTTTGTTTGAAACAGGAACAAAGCAGTGCTAGGAAAGTGGTTCAAAAAAAAGAAAAAAAAAGAAAGAACTGAAGAGAAGAGTCGACAAAAGGAAGTTTCTCAAATCTTTGCTTTTATTTGTCTTGCTTGTGTGCATAAAATTTTGCTATTGCTTTTCACATTTTTCTCCTAGGATAAAAGTTCTAGTCTGATGGATTTTCTTCTAATAAAAACACTTAGTCTGATGAATTTTTCTCCTAAGATAAGAGCCCTAGTCTGATGAATTTTCTCCTAGGACAAGGAATCTTAGTTTGATGAATCTTTCTCCTAAGATAATAAAAACATCTAGTTTGATAAATATTTTCCTATGATTAAAATCTTAATCTGATGAATCTTTATCTTAAGATAGAAGACTTAGTCTGATGAACTTTCTCCTAGGACAAGAAATCTTAGTCTAATGAATCTTTGTCCTAAGATAACAAAAACACCCAGTCTGATGAATTTTCTCCTAGGATTAAAATCTTAGTCTGATGAATCTTTCTCCTAAAAAAGAAGACCTAGTCTTATGAACTTTCTCCTAGGACAGAAATCTTAGTCTGGTGAATCTTTCTCCTAAGATAACCAAAAAAAAAGGACCTAGTCTGATGAATTTTCTCCTAGGATCGAAATCTTAGTCCGATGAATCTTTCTCCTAAGATAGAAAACCTAGTCTGATGAACTTTCTCCTAGGATCAAAATCTTAGTCCGATGAATCTTTCTCCTAAGATAACAAAAAAAGGGACCTATTCTGATGAATTTTCTCCTAGGACAAAATTCTTAGTCTGATGAATCCTTCTCCTAAGATAACAAAAAAGGGACCTATTCTGAAAAATTTTCTCCCAGGATCGAAATCTTCGTCTGATGAATCTTTTTCCTAAGATAGAAGACCTAGTCTGATGAACTTTCTCCTAGGACAAAAATCTTAGTCTGATGAATCTTTCTCCTAAGATAACAAAAAAAAAGGGACCTAGTCTGATGAAGGACAAAAATCCTAGTCTGAGGAATCTTTCTCCTAAGATAACAAAAAAGGGGCCTAGTCTGATGAATTTTCTTCTAGGATAATTTTTTTTCAAAAGAAAAAGTCTTGTTTTAAAAAAAATTTAAAAAAATAGTTTATTTATGTCCTCAGAAAATAAGCGTTGGGGCTATTTGTTTAAAAGAATGATTTTCTCAAAAACGAAATTTTGAAATTGATTTTTCTCAAAAAAAAAAAAAAATCCTTCTTGGTTCGTTTTAGCATAGGGTATACAATTCCTTGGTCTTATTTTCCAATATAGGGTCTCCACTCACGAGTTGATGTCAGCATAACCTAATGCCAACATAGGATCTCCACTCTCTAGTTGATATCAGCATAACCTAATGCCAACATGGGGTCTCCACTCCCTAGTTGATGCCAACATAACCTGATGCCAACATAGGGTCACCACTCCCTAGTTGATGCCAACATAGGGTCTACACTCCCTAGTTGATGCCAACATAACCTGATGCCAACATAGGGTCACCACTCCCTAGCTGATGAATTTCCCAACATAGGGTCTCCAATCCCTAGTTGATTTTATTTTAGACATAGGGTCTCTACTCCCTAGTCTCCTTTTCCAACATAAGGTATCTACTCCCTAGTTGATTTTACCTTAAATGCAGGGTACACCACTCCCTGATATCTTGGCCAATATAGGGATTCCATTCCCTGACCATATTTTCTCAACATAAGGTACATCAATACTTAGTTGAGACATCATTTTGACAATAAAGAAACACCATCTCCAAGAAAAAAATAAAAAAATATCATATTCCTTTCAGGGTACACTATTCCCGACCTTTTAATGCTTTCAATAAAGAAGTAGTTTAGAGTTTTGTTATAATAACTCACGAAATTTTCCTAGTGAAAACTGGGGTAGAAAAATTTAGTTCGTTTGTTTGTTTTGTTTTGGTGTCTAAGCAGGTTTTACCTCGAGGCACGGGGTTCGAGATGACCAAAAGAAGGAGTTTCAATCCAGAATAAAAGAAGAAAGAAGAAAAAGAAAAAAAGTGAACTCAAAGTGCAGAAGCGGAGAAAAGATGTGGACTGCTCAAGATGTGATTGAATTCACAAGCTTTGTATGTCCTGTTGTAATCTGTAAAGCTGAAGAAGAACAAACTAGCACCTGCAGCTAGAAAGCATCAAGGTTCGAATAAAAATTCGGCATGAAGCACAATTCAAGACTCAAGATCAAGCTTCAGAAGATTTATAGATAGGAACCTTGTAACTCATAGTTGATAGGCTTGTTTAGTTCTTTTACATTTTGATTTTGATGTAATAACGGGACCGCGGATCGGAGCCTTGACGGAACCTCGCTCGACTCTCAAACTCATTACTCCATCTTTTTTCTGAACTACACGTGGCCTGATTTCTTTATATCCAAGGATATGTAGGCAGCTCAGATACCAGGACTCGGGCACATTCTCCTTTCTTTTAGTTTTAGGTCTCCCTAAATAAGGGTCGGGTCAAAAACCTGTGTGGTCGTTCTTTGTCTGAAAACTCTTCGTGTTTCCAGTCAAAGAGGGGTAGCTGTAGACATGTAATTTTTGACTCTCCCCAAAATTTTACACATATTAGCGTTTTATATTTAGTTTAGGTCTAATATCGCTATTTTGACTAGTTTTTAAAATTTATTTTATCACAAAAAAAACTAAAATTTCAAAAATAGTTTCATTAATGTTTTGTAGTCATACTATTTTGCTAGGATTTTTATTTTTTTTATGTTCTTTGAAAATATTAAAAAAAAAATAATAGTTTCAACGTTAATTCTTAGTTTTATTTTAGATATGATAGTTTATTAAAATCAATTAAGAGTTATTTATATTTTTCTTATAAGTATTGTAGAAGTAACTTCTTAACCAAATATTGTAGATTTAGAGCCCAATTCAAACATAGGCCCACATTTTATTTTACCCTAATATATAAACCTTGAAGAGATCACACCCATCAGCGGTTTTTCTTCTTCTTGAAGACCTTCGGTTTCTTCTTCTTCAAAAAATCAGCTAAGATATATCTAAATTTCAGCCATGAAACCTCATCCAAAACTCTCCGTTGAAACAACCTGCAACCACCACGAATAGAGCCCCAACCTAGCTGAAATTCAACCCCAAAAACGTCACCCAAACTAGCCCAAAAACTGTCCGCAAAATAGCTCCAAAGAGAAGCCAAACGAGCTGCGAAACTACTGAAAAACCAGTCCGAAAATCACTGAAAAATGCTGATGAAAACTCCCTCTTCTTCACCCAAAAATCAGCAGCCACCAAGCTCTCAAAATCAGTCAGAAATCAGGCCCCGAAACTGTCCAAAAGAGCTGCAAAAAACAACCACTAAACCCGCTAAAAAACAGATCCAAATCAGCAATCAAACACCCCCCGTTTACCTCCAAAATCGCTGCTAGTTGTAGCTGAAAATCAACCAACAAATCAGCCAAAATTAACTCAGAAAAACAGCCCCAAAACTCCCCTGAAAACGACCAAAAACAGCCATGATAGACTGTGAACTACCAGCCAAAATAACCTCTGTTCGCGTCGGTTTTGTTCGAGTTTTTGCGTTTGATTCGCTTGGTCGTCGAAGCTTAGTTGTTAGCTTCCAGTCGAGTTCTGAGATGGTCAGATCTTGCTCTGTGTTTCTGGGTTCGAGGCTCCGTAGCCGGTTTGAAGTCTTAGTCAGTTGCCCGTGAGTGTTGCTGTTTCTTTTGGTGTTCACTTCTTTGTACGCAGCACAAAGGTTACAGATCCAACAATAAAAAGGTCAATTTTCACCTATTGTTTAAGTAAGTATTTCATTTGCTTTTGATATATTTCTTCTTTTAAATATTCTATGTGTTTCCTCTGTTGTTATCTCGTTGTCTTATTTTGCTTAATTTATTTTATTTGCTTTAGTTTAATGATTTAGTTTGATGAATATTGATTGCTTCGTTGGTTCTACTGCAGAATCTTTAAAGATCGAGAGATAAGAATGTTTGTTTAAATTACAATATGTGTGCTCAGGAATTGGGTCACAACATTTGGGGTTTTAAGGGGTCAAGAGGAAAAGAATAATTTTGGGGCTTAAAAACATGGGCCAACTAATGATTTGGGTAACGTGAGAATTAAATAATTTTGGACTGAGTGAGGACTTTGTTTGAGCCATAAAGTTTCTTACCTTTTTCATAACTAATCTACTACACCTTCTCCACAACAATTTTTGTAATCTATGGCCTTGCAATAATCTCAAATTAGCTTTAGAAAATAATCATGAACATTGTGTCTTGTTTTAGGCGCAATTAATAATAAATTATCGTGATTATGAGTACGGTTCCCGTGGCATAGTCATGATACGAAACCCCAAAAATTCGAGTGCACGCTGGCGTGACTCGGCCATCAAACAGTTAAAATAAATAAATTATTGTGACCATAGGTACGGTTACTGTGACATAGTCATGATACATAAATCCCATTTGGGTGTGTATTTCATGTGACCCGACCACAACTTCAAATTATTAGTAATAATAAACATGTTGTAAATCGCGGGTGCATTTCATATGGCGCGGTTTGCAACGTGTACCAAAATGAAAAGTGTACGAAATCGCGACTTGTTCAAATTAATTCCATAAATATTAAAAGCGATAATGCACAAAAGGTTTTAAAACACGTAATTAATAAGATAATTAGGTCAATTATTAATAGTTAAGCGACCGTGCTAGAACCAAGGAATTCGGGAGTGTCTAACACCTTCTCCCGGGTTAACAGAATTCCTTACCCGGTCTTCTGGTTCGCAGACTTTAAAACGGAGTCAAACTTCCTCGATTTGGGATTTTAAAATAAACCGGTGACTTGGGATACCATAAATATTCCAAGTGGCGTATCTAAAAAAATAATTAAATAATCCAAATTTGATTATGTCACTTAAATTGGAAAAACTCTCATATCCCACCCTTTCGGGAAAAAAGAGGTGTGACAGCTATTCTTGTATTGAATATCATCCCCCCCCCCATACCAAATGACAATGGTCCCCTTTATATAAGAGGGAGAATTTCAACACAGTACATGTGTAATTATTACTAAGAAATACAGCTGGAACAGCTATTTAATGTAAAGAGATATGGCTGGTACAATCATTTAATGCCACGGTACGAGCTTGTACTATCTTGTATACTTTGTCAGTTGTAACCACGTGCCCCTTGGGAATTTTCCGTCTTTCCATGCTGGCCTTCGATATGCGCGGCCTCGAGGTCGAGGACCTTCGATACGTATTGCCTCGAGGTCGAGGACCTTCGATATGTATTGCCTCGAGGTCGAGAACATTCGATATGTATTGCCTCGAGGTCGAGGACCCGCGATATGCATTGATACTAGAGCTCGGGCCTTCGAGTTTTCTAAGCGTAGAAATGACCGTAAAATCAGGCTCTCCGATTTTATCCGTATACGTATGAAATAAAGCATCACAAAAGGAAATCCTAGTTTTCGCGAAGATGCCATTGATGTAATTTATGGAAGTTGATATATTTGGACAAACAACCTGCAACGTCCATACTAATCATTGCCATGCCAGAATAAGCTAGGAACAAATGTTCAAGCAAGGTTTATTTAGAACACAAGTATAAGCCTAAAAATATCTATAATCCGCCTACAGTGAAAATTTTGACAAAATTAAGTTCATTGACATTATTAAAGAGGTCAAAATAAGTTGAATCCAAATTGTTCCTTCGCCTTTGACTTGGGCTCAGTTCTCCGAGTTATTCTTGGGGAAGTTTCTTCCAGTTACTCAGAGGGAGGATCTTCGAAGGCAGTTTGAGCGCCTCCAACAGGGATCTATGACATGCTATCATGATACTCCCCACTGATCGGGAGAGGGTAAGGAGTTTTATTGAAGGTCTAGCTCAGCCTATTAGACTTCAGATGGCTAGGGAGACAAGTTATCTCATTTCAGGAGGCGACCGATGTGACCAGGCGTATCGAGATGGTCTTATCGCCGGGCACTGGTCAGGGGTCTGACAAGACACCTCGTCATTCCGGCCGATTCAGTGGTGCCTCATCTGGAGGCAGAGATTCTTTTGGCATAGGTCATCCTCCTAGACCATTCCAGTCAGCACTCCAGGTATCCCGTAGTGCACCACCAGTTCCTATCAGTGCACTGCCGCTTCAGAGCTTGCAGGGTGGTTGTTTTGGTCGACAGGGACAGTTTTAGGGCCAGCAGCCCCAGCAGCAGAGGGATTGTTAATCTTGTGGTGATCCAGGGCACATTGCTAGGTATTTCCCTCGAGCTTCTGGTAGTTCTCAGCATCCGGGTTCCCGTGCTATAATTCCCGCACCAGGTGCACCCCCACCCCCTTAGCCATCTAGGGGTGGAGGTCGAGGTGACAGAGGTGGAGGCTAGTTAGTTAGAGGTGGAGGACAGGCTATGAGAGGTAGAGGTCAGCCTGCAGTAAGTCGACCCAGAGATGTTCAGGTTGGAGGGGCACTGCCCCGATGCTATGCTATTCCTGCCAGGCCTGAGGCTGAGGCCTCTGATGCAGTCATTACAGGTATGGTTTCAGTTTGCAGTAGAGATGCTTCGGTTTTATTTGATCCGGGGTCTACATTCTCCTATGTGTCTTCATATTTTGCTCCTTGTCTGATTATGCCCTGTGATTCCCCGAGTACTTCTGTATATGTATCTACACTGGTAGGTGATTCTATTGTGGTAGATCGAGTCTACCGTTCATGCTTAGTGGTTATTGGTGGTCTGGAGACTCATATAGATATCTTTCTTCTTGATATGGTTGACTTCTATGTCATCTTGGGAATGGATTAGTTATCTCCCTACCATGCTATTTTGGACTGTCAAGCCAAGACTGTGACCTTGGCCTTACCGGGAGTACCTTGACTGGCGTGGAGAGGGACTCCTATTTATTCTTCCGGTAGAGTTATTTCATATATGAAGGCTCGGCGCATGGCCGAGAAGGGTTGTTTGGCCTATTTGGCCTATGTTCGTGATTCTAGTGCCGAGGTTCCTTCTATGGAGTCTGTGCCCGTGGTTCGTGAGTTCCCAGAGGTATTCCCTACTGACCTGCCGGGTATGCCACCTGATAGATATATTGACTTTTGTATTGAGTTGGCTCAGGGCACTCAGCCCATTTCTACTCCGTCATATCGTATGGCCCCACCAGAGTTGAAGGAGTTGAAGGATCAGTTGCAGGATTTGTTGGATAAAGGCTTCATCAGGCCTAGTGTTTCTCCTTGGGGTGCCCCAGTGTTGTTTGTTAAGAAGAAAGATGGCTCAATGAGGATGTGTATGGACTACCGGCAATTGAACAAGGTTACTATTAAGAATAAATATCCTTTGCCGATGATTGATGATTTATTTGACCAGCTTCAGGGTGCTACAGTATTTTCCAAGATAGACTTGAGATCGGGGTACCATCAGCTGAGGATTAGGGCATCTGATGTCCCTAAGACAACCTTTTGCACTCGGTATGGGCATTATGAGTTCTTGGCTGATGTCATTTGGGTTGACAAATGCCCCTACTACTTTTATGGAGTTGATGAACCGAGTGTTCAGGCCCTATTTGGATTCGTTTGTTATAGTCTTCATTGATGATATTTTGATTTACTCCCGTAGCCAAGAGGAGCATGAGCAGCACCTTCGAGTCGTCCTCCAGGCTTTGAGGGATAGTCAGTTGTACGCCAAATTTTCCAAGTATGAGTTTTGGTTGAGTTCGGTTGCATTTCTAGGCCATGTGGTATCATCAGAGGGTATTCAGGTGGATCCTAAGAAGATTTCAGCAGTCAGAGGTTGGCCTAGGCCCACTTCAGCTACAGAGATTCGGAGTTTCTTGAGCTTAGCAGGTTATTATCACTAGTTTGTGGAGGGATTTTCATCTATTGCAGCCCCGATGACCAAGTTGACTCAGAAGGGTGCCCCATTCAGGTGGTCAGATGAGTGTGAGGCGAGCTTTCAGAAGCTCCAGACGGCCTTGACCATGGCACCGGTGTTAGTTTTGCCCACGGTTTCATGGCCTTATACCGTGTATTGTGATGCTTCACGGGTAGGACTTGGTGCAGTGTTGATGTAGGATGGCAAGGTTATAGCTTATGCTTCACGTCAGTTGAAGGTTCATGAGAGGAACTATCCTTCAGTTAGTAGCTATTATTCATGCGTTGAAGATTTGGAGGCATTATCTGTATGGGGTGCCATGTGAGATGTTCACGGATCATAAGAGTTTGCAGTATTTGTTCAAGCAGAATGAGTTGAATATGAGGCAGAGGAGATGGTTAGAGCTGTTGAAGGACTATGAAATCACCATCTTATACCATCCGGGGAAGTCCAATTTGGTGGCCGATGCTTTGAGCCGTAAGTCAGCCAGTATGGGTAATCTTGCTTATATACCAGTCGGAGAGCGACCGCTCGCTTTGGATGTTCAGTCTTTGGCCAATCGGTTCATGAGATTGGAGGTTTCTGAGACTGGCAGTGTTTTGGCCCATACTGTGGCCCGTTCTTTATTGTATGATCGTATTCGGGACAGGCAGTATGATGATCGCCATTTATGTGTTCTTAGAGATACGGTCCGGCACGGAGGTGCCAAGCAGGTTACAGTTGATGGTGATTTGTGTGCCTGATGTTGATGGTATTCGTGAGTTGATCTTGCAGGAGGCCCATAGTTCCCGGTATTCCATTCATCCGGGCGCCGCAAAGATGTACCAGAACTTGCGGCAACATTATTGGTGGCGGAGGATGAAGAAAGACATTGTGGCATATGTAGCACGGTGCTTGAACTGCCAGCAGGTTAAGTACAAGCACCAGAGACCCGGTTGTTTGATGCAGCAGATTGAGCTGCCCGAGTGGAAGTGGGAGCGTATCACCATAGATTTCGTAGTTGGGCTCCCACGGACTCAGAGGACGTTTGATGCGGTGTGGGTCATTGTGGATCAAGTCAGCACACTTCATTCCTGTATCAGTTTTGTATTCAGCGGAGAAGTTGGCAAAAATGTACATGAGGGAGATTGTTCGATTGCATGGTGTGCCCGTGTCCATTTTTCCGATCGAGGTACTCAGTTTACCTCCCATTTATGGAGGGTATTTCAGCGTGAGTTAGGCACACGGGTTGATTTGAGCACATCGTTTCATCCTCAGATGGATGGACAGTCCGAGAGTACTATTCAGATCTTGGAGGATATGTTGCTAGCATGTGTCATTGATTTTGGAGTTTCATGGGACCAGTTTTTGCCCTTAGCTGAGTTTGCCTACAACAACAGCTACCAGTCGAGCATCCAGATGGATTCTTATGAGGCGTTGTATGGTAGGCGGTGTCGGTCACCAGTTGGGTAGTGCGAGCCGGGAGAGGCTAGATTGTTGGGTTCAGAGTTAGTCCAGTATGCCTTGGATAAAGTGAATATTATTCAGGATAGACTTCGTACAGCCCAGTCCAGGCAGAAGAGTTATGCGGATCACAGAGTTTGTGATTTGGCATTTATGATTGGAGACCAGGTATTTCTTCGAGTGTCGCCCATGAAGGGCATGATGAGGTTCGGGAAGAAGGGCAAGTTGAGCCCTAGGTACATTGTCCCCTTTGATATTCTGGATAAGGTTGGAGAAGTGGCCTACAGACTTGCTTTGCCACCTAGTTTATCAGCCGTGCATCTGGTGTTTCACGTATCTATGCTTCGGAGGTACATTGCCGATCCATCTCATGTGCTTGACTTCAGCGGTGTCCAGTTGGACAAGGATTTGACTTATGAGGAGGAGCCGGTAGCTATATTAGCTCGGCAGGTTCGTCAGTTGAGATCGAAGAGTTATCCTTCGGTTCGTGTTCAGTGGAGAGGTCAGCCTGTTGAGGCAGCTACCTGGGAGTCAGAGTCCGACATGCGGAGCCGATATCCCCATCTCTTCCTCGATTCAGGTACCTTTCTATGTCCATTCGAGGGCGAACGTTTGTTTTAGAGGTGGAGATTGTGATGACCCAAAAGGTCATCCCGTGTACTTTTAGCTAAATCTGTGTTCCGAGTCCATGAAAGCCTCCTTTTATCTCACCTTGATGTGCGTGTGCAGCCCGGGCGCGTAGCCGGGAAGCCGTTATGTGGAAAATTGATAAAATGATGATTTTATAATAAATATTTGAATAAAGTTGACTTTGGTCAATATTTTTGGTAAACGGACTCGGACCCGTGATTTGACGGTCCCGAAGGGTCCGTAGGAAATTATGTGACTTGGGCGTGTGCCCGGAATCGAATTCCGAGGTCCCAAGCTCGAGAAATGATTTTTGGGAAGAAAATTGTTTTCTGAAAAATATAAAGGTCTTTAAAAATGAGATTTGATGTGAAACCTATAATATCGGGCCCGTATTATGGTTTCGAAGCGCGGAACAGGTTCAATATGTTTATATGTGTTATCTGTGAAATTTGGTGGAAAACGGACTTAGTTTGACATGATTCGGATCGAAAATGGAAAATTTAGAAGTTTTGGAAGCTTAAAAAAATGAGGTTTAATTTGATGTTTATGATATTATTTTGGTGATTTGATTACACAAATAGGTCCTTAGGATGTTTTTGAGGTTTTGTGCATGATTGGTTTGGAGCCCCGAGGGCTCGGGTGAGTTTCGGGTAGGTGTCGGGGTGCAAGAACTTAGAAAAAAAATCTGGTGTCAAATGTTGGTTTCTGGTGTTCAGGTCTTAGACCTTCGCGATCGCAGTGCAAGTCACGCGATCGCGATGTGAAAATAGATAGGGGCAGAATTTTACCCTACACAAATGCAGAGCCTTGGTCGCGATCGCGGAGCCTGAGGGCAGTTCTCTAGGCGAACGCGAAGGGACTCACGTCAACGCGTAGTGCAAATGTGGGGCTGGGTAGCTAGTACTCTACGCGAATAAGGTCGCCTGGTCGCGATCACGATGGAACAGGTTTAGTACTCTACGTGATCGCAATAGGCTTGTCGCGATCGCGTAAGACAAAAACGCCTAGTTATTTTAAACTCTAAAAATAGAACACTTACGGGATCGAACCCAATTTTCACAACTTCTTCTTCTCCACACCTCCTTGGGCGATTTTTGAAGAACCTCTTCACCATAGCTTCATAGATATATAATCCTAACCTCGTTTTCTTCCATTTTTATCAACACCACTAAATTCTAGGCCTAAAAATATGTGATTTAGGGTAGAAAATTGGAGTTTTGGGTAGAGATAGGGCTTTTTGATTATTCGAAAATTTGACCTCGTTTTGGGGTCGAATTTCAAAAAAAATTATATATTCGGGCTCGTGGGGGAATGGGTAATCGGGTTTTGCTCCGAACCTCGTGTTTGGACCAAGCAGGCCCGGGGTCGATTTTTGGAATTTTGGAAAGAAAGTTGGGAATTCTATATTTAAGCATTGGAATTGAATTGTTAACAATTTATTGATATTATTGAGTAAATTATGTCTAGATACTATTGATTTGGAGTCGGGTTCGAAAGGAAAAGCGATGCTAGAGGCTTGATTTGGATTCTTGGAGTCGAGGTAAATGTTTGGCCTAACCTTAGCTTGAGGGAATAGGTGTTGAGTCATATGTGATGCGTGTTATTATCATGTTTAATGTATAGGTGAGGTGATGAGTACCTATACGCATGCCCGTGAGTCATTTGTTGTGGTATATGTGTTTTTCTTCGATATCCACTGTGTTATGAAGTAGTTTTCATTTTGGGGGTTATTCAATTGTTGGAAATACTTGGTTGTGAACACATTTGGTTAGTTGTTCCGTTGAGGATTATTTGGTTATATTGTACATTCATTGATATTGGTTATAGATGTGTCCCTTTACAGGACGGTGATATTTCTATTATTGTTTCCTTGCTAGGATGTTGTAAATTATGGTTTGGGTTGTGGTTCTTCCTTGACAAATTTTTGTTCTGGTTATTGTTTGGGTGAGGAAGAGTGTAAAGCACGAAGGTTGATGCTGTGTATTTATTTATTGCATTGTGAGGATGAGAATGTAAAGCACGAAGGGTGATGTCGTGCCATGATTTAATATTTAAAAGCACGAAAGGTAATGTCGTGCCGATATTTTGATTTTAAAAGCACGAAGGGTGATGTCGTGCCATGATATGAGAGATAATGCAAGAAGGATAATATCGTGCCATGATATTGTGAGGTAAAACCACGAAGGGTGATGTCGTGCTCTTGTTTTGGTGAGAACGAGAGTAAAGCACGAAGGGTGATGTCGTGCACTTGTTTGTTCTCTATTGTTATTTTGATACTTAGACGGTTGCCTTGTTCTGTTATTCAATAAGTGTTTCCCCTTTGTACCCCACCATGTTTTCCCTGTAATTGTACTTAATTGTTTACTTCCTGCCGTTATTTCTGTTACGTATTATTGAATTGCACAGGTGTTTATTATTTGTCGTGTCCTAGCCTCGTCACTACTTCGCCGAGGTTAGGCTCGACACTTACTCAGTACATGGGGTCGGTTGTACTGATGCTACATTTGCACTTCTTTATGTTGTGCAGATTAGGGTATCGGACCCGGTGGACAGTGATCGAGGGAGTATCCTTCAGTCCACAGGCGACACTGAGGTAGTCCTGCAAGCGCCTGCAGGCCTTGGCATCACCTCCTATCCCATTCCTTCTCTTTCTGCCTTCTCTTGTATTTCTGAGACAGTTGTATTGTTTATTCAGACTTTGTTTTTAGTATTCTTAGACAATCCGTGGATTTGTGGTACCACTTCTGGGGTGTTACTAAGGATTTTGTAGTATCAGATACTCGAGATGTTATACTTCATAGCTTCCACATTGTTATTTAAACTTGTTCTCGCTTATAGCTTTTTCGTTAAATGCCTAATAATAAGGAAATAAGCATGTAACCAGAACGTTGCCTTGTCTAGCAGGTTCAACGTTAGACGCCATCACGGTCCAGATGGTGAGATTTCGGGTCGTGACATCTATGTGGTATTCTCTTCTGTGAGTGAAATTCAGATAAAATAACTTCACCCCACAAATTATCAAGAGCATTAGAACTAACTAACATAGAGTTCATAATTTCTTTCAATGTTCTATTTTTTCTTTCGGCTACTCAATTTGACTCAGGTGAATAAGGCGGAGTTACTTCATGAATTATTCCATTCTTTTCACAAAAATCATTGATAAATATTCTCCACCTCTATCAGATCTAATTCTCTTGATTTTTCTACTAAATTAATTTTCAACCTCAGTTTTATAAGAAATAAAAGCATCATCTTTATTTCTAAGAAAATACAACTTAGTATATATAGAAAATCATCAATAAAAGTCACATAATATCTTTTACCACCTCTAGTCATAGTCTACTTTAAATCGCCTAAATCAGTGTGAATCAGGGATAATAATTCAGTTTCTCTTTTTGCAGAAAAACAAGTCTTTCTAGTTCTTTTAGCTTCAGCACATATTTCACACTTGTTAATATTACTTGAGTCTAAATCAGATATTAATCCTAGCGACTGTATTTTCTTTATATACGCGACATTAACATGTCCTAGTTTAGCATGCCACAAAGAAATTGACTAAACCATATAAGTAGAAGAAGATGCATTTTTATTGTTAGTATCGCAAATATTAAGCACAAATAAACCATGGTTACAATATTCATTGCCCACAAAATTATTATTTTTGATCAATACGACCTCATCACTATCGAAACAAACTTTTACTCCAATTTTTCCTAATAATCCCACAGACAACAAATTAGTTTGGAGATTAGGAACATGCAATACATCACTCAATGCTAGAGTTTTACCAGATGTGAGTTTGAGAAGAATTTTTCCTTTCTCAAGAACACGAGTTGTTCTTGAGTCACCTAGATAAATAATTTCTTTTCCTTCTTCAACTTTGGTATAAGACAAAAATTCATGTTGGTCTGCACAAATGTGCCTAGTAGCACCAGAGTCTATCACCCAATCTCTTATATTGGCCACACTATTTATTTGGAAAATGACCAACAATTATATTATCCGCTTTAGTTAAATTTAATTTTGACTTTAGCGAAATTATTATTTATCTCAATTCTTCTCTTGCATTGAGGTGCATTTTTCTTGAAGATTTTAATTTTAGCATTGGATATGTAACCATGTCTATTTACATACCAGTGTTTTGTCATTATTGGCTGCAAAAGTTGTGGATGCAATAATGTATTTGCAGCACCATAGATATCTGGCAGGACAGCTGGAACAGTAGCAACAGAGACAACACCAAAATTGGTAGCACCATCAAAAAATTTTGTAGTAGTATTAGTTGCCATAGTTTCTTAGATTGTAGGGAAATGACACCGGAAAATAACGATAATAATACTGCAATAATATTATTTGTAAGCAGATACACGAATTGGCTTGAGTCATACAGAGCACTATCCTAAGAAACTATTTCAGCAATGTAAAATATTTCCCAAAGATTAAACAAGCTCATCTCTATTTATTTAGAGGATACTGGAATCAACAAAATTAAATATTACAAACCCAGCTATTTAAAAGAGAAATTAAACTACCAAAAAGAAAGACAACAAAGGGAAGTTGGTGAATAATGAAATTAGAAGCATTAAACAAATTTGATTATCAGTGATGAATTATTTTATCACCTATGATTCACTTTTTGTCACCAAAGATTTTTTGTGACTGAATTTTTTTTTGTCAATCTTTCGTCTCCAAAACAGCGTCACTAATAACATACAAAAGCAACTTTGTGTTTCGTTGCCAAATAATTATATATTAAGTACGAAATTCTTTTTTATCCCCAAATGCGTAATATTTGTGATGGATTTATTTGTCATAAAAAGTACAAAAAAATCATACTGAATAGTATGATTTCGTCACTAGAAAGTGCATTAATGTCGACGAAATTGTCTCGTCGCTAAATATTTTGTTTAATTAGTGAGGACGTCAAATGTCTCTAAAGCTATGTGTGTTTCGTAATTGAAAAACTGTAATTTTGTCACTAAAGATTACTTTTATCTACAAAAAAGTATTTGGTCCCTAAATATATAATTAGTGACAATTATAATTTTGTAGTTAAAACTATCATCTCGTCACTAAAAAAATTATTTTTATCGACAAACAATATTGTCACTATAAATTATCATAATTAGTGACAATTACAATTATCAAAAAATACAAAGTTGATTCGTAGTCAATAAAAAGATTATTTTGGGACATAAATTATTTTTGTCACTAAATATAGTGAATTTATAACTAACTTAATTTTTTTTGTGACGAAAATGTGATATTCCTAAAAACTACAGAAAAGTGAACTTTTTATCCCTAATAACAAATGTTTTATGACGTTTATATTCGTATTTGTTTTATATTGGCATTATAAAAATTTGAAATAACAAAATAAAAGAATCAAGGTAATAACAGAAAAATAAAAACAATCAAAGGTAATAACAAAAATATTCACTATTGATCATACAACTAATATTAAAACTATAATGAGATAAAAGCTCCTTAGATTAAAGAAACATAATTAAAGTAAATTTGTCCAACATAAAAGTCTAAATGAGAATTGAGATATACTAAATATTACTCCTAAACTAGGACAGAGAAGTGGAGGAATGCAATGACACTTCACTTGCAATTAGTCTTGATCCAATATTTACCTTCATATACCTGTAAAAGATTGAGAAAAATAAGATTTAATTTAGTACTTTATGATATCATGGTATAAATAAAATATAATTGTTATAAACTACAACTTCTTGTTAAACGTAGAGTTTAATTAGTGAAACAAATAATTGAATTGTGATACAAGAAAATAAATAGTGTGAAGTTTAATGTACCCAAAGTTGATAATCTGGTGGAGCTCAATCTTCGATGTATCATAAAAAAAACATTCGAACTTAGATGCTAAAAGAATTATAATTGAATTTGTCATTTAAAGATGTAGTACTTCTAACCTTGATGGTGATGAGTCAATAAAATGATGCTGCATTTGGTTTAATATCTCCTCTTGGCGTGCCCTTAGAGTACCCAATTCCGAAGTTAATGTCTGTATATGTATCTTCTGATTTTCTACCTCAGTTTCAGCTACATTCAAACGTTCTTGTAAACCTTGTTGGGCAGTAGCAGCTTCCTCTTTTGCCCTCCTAAGAGAGTCCTCTAATTCTGTTGTTGTCACGATCCGAATTACCCTCCGAATGGTCTCGTGACGACACCTAGTCCCTACGACTAGGTAAGCCTAAAACTTGCGGAAAATAAGACAAAACAATAATAGAAACAGTAAAGAAGAAGTAGTACTATAAATATTTAGCCGCTGGGTATATACAGCAGTTACTTTCCCAAAACCCGAAACATAACAAAGTCACAAACTCTGAACTACTTTAGATCTATACAAGGAAATAAGGAAAATGTATCTATATATATCTCCTATATCTGTACTAGAGTAGGAGGGGGACTCGTGAGATCCTGCGGATGCGGTAGAATTACCTCGCGGTCTCCTATGCAGCTGCTAAGATGCGCCTACCCACTGTAGTGTGTGCTGGTACCTGGATCTGCACATGGAAAAAATATGCATAGGAAAGGGCGTGAGTACTCCACATTCGGTATTCCGTAAGTACCAAGCCTAACCCCAGTCAAGTAGTGACGAGGTTAGGTTGAGGCTCTACTGAGTTTTTAAACAAAGTCAATATAAGTTTAAAATAGTGAAATATAGATAAGCAATGATAAACAGGATTAATGGAAGCTGGAAGAATTTATAACAGACAGAGAGCCCTCGGCTCAGCACAGCATATATCTCAACAGTAAATTTGCAATGCAGTCTAAGGGGAAAGCTCCCGGATCTCAGTCCGTAGTCCCAATTTAAATATGCTATGCAGTACAGGGGGAAAGCTCCTGGATCTCCGTCTGTAGTCCCAATTTAAATATGCATTTTAGTACAAGGAGAAAGCTCCCGGATCTCGGTCCGTAGTCCCAATTTAAATATGAAATGCAGTACAGGGGGAAAGCTCCTGGATCTCCGTCTGTAGTCCCAATTTAAATATGCATTTTAGTACAAGGAGAAAGCTCCCGGATCTCGGTCCGTAGTCCCAATTTAAATATGAAATGCAGTACAGGGGGAAAGCTCCCGGATCTCGGTCCCTAGTCCCAATTTAAATATGCAAGGCAGAAGTATGTGGGATACGACTTAATTAAACAGTCCAGGAAAAACAACAGGCAAGAATAGAGTAAAAGCTACCTAAGCATGGTGCAACTAGTAGCAAATAAGAGGAAATCAAGTAAGGACAGGTTGGCATGCTTACTCTTAAGCTAACTACTTAGTTAAGATAGGAAAACAGTAATATAGGAATGAAAATGAGTGATTGTGTGGAAGTAGGAATTTTAGCAACAATGAACCGTGTACGCACTCGTCACCTGACGTACACGGTGTCCTCGTAACAAAATCAGTATAAAAATGCCTAAGGGGAAGTCCCCAACACAGAATTAGGCAAGCCACTTACCTTGACTGCACTAATCAACTCAATACCACACTCTTTCCACGAGTATCCGACTCCGGGTGGCCCAAATCTATTCAAATCGATTGCATAATGTAAATGTCACTTAGAGGGAACAAAATAGCTAATTATTTCTAAGCTAATACGCAAAATTAGGAAATTCGCCCAAAAAGTCCCCCGGGCCCACGTCTCGGAATCAGGTAAAAATTTATATTTCCCGAACACACATTCGCTCATGAACCCACTCGAACAAGAATCAACAAAATCCGACGTCTAATTCTCCCTAAATCCTCAGATTTCTACTTGGGGAAGTTTCATCCCAATTTCATGGTTTTTCATCCAATTTCATAGATTAGATTGAGGAAATTGATAGAGATTATTGATATACAAATGGATTAAGGTTAGAAAACATTACATATGATTCTCCTCTTCAAATCCCACTGAAAATCTCCAAATCCCGAGCTCACAATCGATTTTGGAGTTATGAAATTTTAAACCCTCGGATTTTGATATAACCAGCCCAGGTATTTCGCACCTGCGACACTAGGATCGCACCTCCGATGCCGCACCTGCGAAAACACAATCGCAGGTGCGGAAACCCATTAAAAGATCTGGGGTGGGGTCGCACCTACGAGTCGAGCTAGCCTAAGCTACGTCCGCACCTGCGTACACCCTTTCGCACCTGCGGAAATACCATCGCAGGTGCGAGACACCAGAACCAGAATTGTTTAGCTACTCTCAAAGTCCCAAATTCACCCGTTGGGCATCCGAAACAACCCCGAAGCCCCAGGGACCTCAACCAAACCTACCATCTGACCTTAATACCTTGTTCAAACTTGGTCTAGCCTTAAAACACATCTCATAACATTAAAATCATCAATTATGCATAGATTCAAGCCTAAGAACTTATGAAATTTCTAGAATTAACATCCTATGCCGAAACACATCAAAACTCATCCGAATGACCTCAAAATTTTCACACTGGTCAATATTGGCATTACGGACCTGCTGTCACTTTCGATATTCCATTCCGAGTCCGATATCAAAATTTCACCTATTGGCCGAAATCGCCGAAATTTCTAACTTTCGCCAATTCAAGCCTAAATCTACAACCGACCTCGAAAACACATTCCGAACACGCTCCTAACCCTGAAATCACCAAACGGAGCTAAAGGAGTCGACGAAATTCCATTCCAGATCCGTCTTCACACAACTCTAGCTACGTCCCGATTTCTAAAGATAAATTCCACATTTATGGACTATGTGTCCAAAATCACTCTGGATTTCATCACTCAACGCTCTGACAGGTTCCAATAACATAAATAGACACGGGAGAATCGATTATAGGGGATCGAGGCATTAACTCTCAAAACGACCGGCCGGGTCGTCACATCCTCCCCCTCTTAAGAAAATCGTTCGTCCTCGAGAGTAAAGAAACATACCTGAAGCTGTGAAAAGATGAGGGTACTGACTCTGCATATCCTGCTCGGTCTCCCAAGTCGCCTCCTCGACCGGTTGACCCCTCCACTGAAACTTAACTGAGGCAATATTCTTCGATCTGAGCTTTCTGACCTTCTTGTCCAATATAGCCACATGCTCCTCAATATATGATAGATCCTTGTCCAACAGGACTGAGCTGAAATCCAAAACATATGTCGGGTGACCGTGATACTTCCGGAGCATGGAAATGTGGAACACCGGATGAACCCCTACCAGGTTGGGAGGCATGGCTAGCTCATAAGCAACTTCCCCAACACGTCGCAACACCTCAAAAGGGCCAATAAATCTCGGACTCAGCTTTTCCTTCTTACCGAACCTCATGACGCCCTTCATAGGCGATACTCGAAGCAAAATCCGATCACCAGCCATAAATGCCAAGTCACGAACCTTCCGGTCCGCATAGCTCTTCTGCCTGGACTGAGTTGTGCGAAGTCTCTCCTAAATCACCTTCACCTTGTCCAGGTCATCCTGAACCAAGTCTGTACCCAACAATCGGGCCTCGCCCGGCTCAAACTATCCCACGAGAGACATGCACCCCCTACCATACAAAGCCTCATATGGCGCCATCTGAATGCTGGGCTGATAGCTGTTGTTATAAGCAAACTCTGCAAGGGGAAATTATCGATCCCATGACCCTCCAAAATCTATTACACAGGCACAGAGCATATCTTCGAGAATCTGAATCATGCGTTCGGACTGCCCGTACGTCTGAGGGTGAAAAGTTATACTCAACTCTACCCTGGTGCCTAACTCCTGCTGGAGGACTCTCTAGAACCGTGAAGTGAACTGTGTACCTCTGTCTGAAATGATAGATAATGGGATACCATGAAGGTGAACAATCTCTCTGATATAAATTACAGCCAACCTCTCAGATGAATATGTAGTCAGCACTGGAATGAAATGGGCTGATTTGGTCAGCCGATCCATAATCACCCAAATAACATCATGCTTCCTCAAAGTCCGAGGAAGTCCAACCACAAAATCCATGGTGATCCGCTCCCACTTCCACTCTGGAAGCTCAATCTGCTGAAGTAACCCTCCCGGTCTCTGATGCTCACATTTGACTTGCTGATAGTTGAGACACTTGGCTACAAACTCAACTATATCATTTTTCATCCTTCGCCACCAATAGTGTTGTCTCAGATCCTGGTACATCTTCGCGGTACCCAGATGGATGGAATACTGCGAACTATGGGCCTCCTTAAGAATAAACTCCCGAAGCCCCTCCACATTGGGCACACACATCCGACCCTGCATCCTCATCACACCATCATCTCCTATAGTCACATCCCTGGCATCACCCCGCCGGACTCTATCCTGAAGAACCAACAGGTGAGGATCATTATACTGGCGCTCTCTGATACGGTCATAAAGGGAAGATCGAGTAGCCACACAAGCTAATACCCGGCAAGGCTCAGAAAGATTCAATCTCACGAACTGACTGGCTAAGGATTGAACATCTAAGGCTAGAGGCCTCTCGGTTGCATGAAGGTATGCCAAACTCCCCAAACTCTCCGCCCGATGACTCAAGGCATCGGCCACCATATTGGCCTTCCCCAGGTGGTATAATATAGTGATGTCATAGTCCTGTAGAAACTCCATCCACCTACGCTGGCGCAAATTTAGATCCTTCTGCCTGAATATCTCACAGGGAACACCATATAAATAATGACGCCTTATCTTCAGGGCGTGAACAATTGCTGCCAACTAGAGATCATGAACAGGGTAGTTTTTCTCATGCACCTTTCAACTGCCTGGATGCGTAGGCAATCACCCTACCGTCCTGCATCAACACCGCTCCCAGGCTAATCCTCGAAGCATCACAATAGACTTTATAGGACCCGGAACCGGTAGGCAATACCAACACATGAGCTGTAGTCAAGGCTATCTTAAGCTTCTGAAAGCTCTCCTCAAACTCCTCCATTCATATAAAAGATGCACCCTTCTGGGTCAGTCTGGTCATAGGCGCTGAAATGGATGAAAATCCCTCCACAAAACAGCGATAATACCTAGCCAAACCGAGGAAACTGCGGATCTCAGTAGCTGAGGATGGTCTGGGCCAACCCTGCACCGCCTCCACCTTCTTCGGATCTACCTTGATCCCATCCAAAGACACCACATGGCCTAGGAATGCCACAGAATCAAGCCAAAATTTACACTTAGAAAACTTGGCATAAAACTTCTTCTCCCTCAATGTCTGAAGCACGGTCCCCAAGTGTTGCTCATGGTCCTCCTGTGACCGAGAATATACCAGAATGTCATCAATGAACACAATGACGAAAGTATTAAGATAGGGCCGAAATATGTTGTGCATCAGGTGCATGAAGGTTGCTGGGGCATTGGTCATCCCAAATGACAACAAGGAACTCATAGTGGCCATATCTAGTCCTGAAGGCAGTCTTCAGGATATCCGGCTCCCGAATCTTCAACTGATAATAACCCGAACGTAGATCAATCTTGGAGAACACCTTAGCACCCTGTAACTGGTCAAATAGATCATCAATGCGAGGTAATGGGTACCTGTTCTTCACTGTCACCTTATTCAGCTGCCGGTAGTTAATGCACATACGCATCGAGCCATCCTTTTTCTTCACAAATAACACCGGAGCACCCCAAGGTGATACACTGGGCCTGATGAATCCCTTTTCAAGAAACTCCCGTAACTGCTCCTTCAACTTAGGAGGATCCATGCGATAAGGAGGAATAGAAATGGGCTGAGTGCCCAGCAACAAGTCAATGTTAAAATCAATGTCTCTATCGGGTGGCATACCCGGAAGATTAGTTGGAAATACATCAGGATAGTCCCTGACAACTGGAACTGACTCAACTGTAGGGGTCTCAGCACTAACATCTCTCACATAATCCAAATATGCATCATACCCCTTTTCAACCATCTATTGAGCCTTAAGAAAGAAATGACTCGGCGGGGAGTATACTCAAAGGAACCTCTCCACACTAACCTCGGTAATCCTGGCATAGCCAGCGTCACGATCTTGGCGTGACAATCAAGAATAGCATAGTAGGGAGACAGCCAGTCCATACCCAATATAACATCGAAATCTACCATACTGAGTAGTAATAAATCAACTTTGGTCTCAAAATCACTGACAGCAATCAAACATGACCGATATACGCGGTCCACAATAAGATAATCTCCCACCAGAGTAGAAACATAAACAGGGGAACTCAAAGAATCCCGAGATATCCCCATATGTGAAGAAAAATAAGAAGACACATATGAATATGTAGATCCTGGGTCAAATAATACCGATGCATCCCTATGACAAACGAGAACAATACCTGTAATGACTAAATCTGAAGCAATGGCCTCGGATCGGGCCGGAAGAGCATAGTACCTGGCCTGGCCTCCCCTTCTAGGGCGACCTTGACCTCCCCGACCTCCACCTCGAGCTTCCTGAAGTGGTGAGGTAGTAGCTGGGGATGGAAGAATAGCTGGGGGACCTGGTGGAAAACGTGGGGCCTGATAAGTCTGAGGTGGTGTGACCCTCCTCGCTCTGAGGCAATCTCTGATCATATGATGAGGGTCACCACACTCAAAGCAACCCCTCGGAGGACGTGGTGGCTGCTGCTGACTCTGAACTCGCCTGCTGGGCTGGCCAGTGATAGCACCTCGAGCAGGAGGCACCTGAGATACTGGTGGTGCATAATAAGTCTCCTGAGGTGTTGGAGGAGCTGGAATACCACTGGCTGCTGGGAGAGCTGAATGAACAGGGCGACTCACAAAACCCCTACCATAGCATGTTGCTGGTGCACGGGCTCCTGAAAAATGACCAGTCTCTCGAGACCTCTTGGCTTCTCTCTCCTCCATGTCCCAGACTAACATAGTCTCTATCCTCTGGGCAATACTCACTGCCTGTTGATAAGTAATATCGATCTCCAGCTCTCTGGCCATGCTGGTCCAAATACTGGGGTGGAGTCCCTCAATAAAGCGTCGAACCCTCTCTCTGACAGTGACAACCAAAGCTGGTGCATGGCGAGCCAAATCGCTGTAACAGACTACATACTCTGACACAGTCATGGTACCCTGGCGTAGCTGCTCAAACTCCGCACGCCAAGCATCCCTGAAGCTCTGAGGGACAAACTCAAGTAAGAACATCTCGGAGAACTGATCCCAAGTAAGTGAAGTTGCCTCATCCGGGCTACTAAGCTCAAAAGCACGCCACCACTGATAAGTTGCTCCCCTTAGCTGGAAAGCAGTGAAAGAAACCCCACTCGTCTCCATAATACCCATAGTGCGGAGAATGCGATGACACCCCTCGAGAAAACCCAGGGCTTCATCCAAAGCTAGTCCGTTGAACTCAGGTGGGTGTTACTTCTTGTACCTCTCAAGTCATAGCTGCTCTGCCTCAGGAATAGCTATCCTAGTCTGATGCTGAGCCGGAGCTACTGGGGGCATAGGAATATACTCTGGAACCTGCCCAATATGAACCCACTGCTCAAAAGTACGGGTTGCGGGGGTCTGTGTCACTCCCCCGGCCTGGGATGTAGCTGGAGCTATCGGGAGTAGTCCCGCCTGAGACAGAGTACTGTAGGCACTCAAGAACTGGGCCAATGTCTCCTAGAGGTCTGGAGTAATAGTAGGGACCTCATGTGCCCCTCCAACTGTAGCTGCTGGGGGCTCCTCTGCCTCTGCTCTATCCGGTGCTCAGGCTGCATCGCGTGCTCGTCCTCTGCCCCGGCCCCTACCTTTGGTGGCTCTGAGTGGGGGCTCGGGTGCCTGGCCATCAGTACGTCCGGTACGGGTACGAACCATCTGCAAGCAAGAATAGAATAGAGTTTAAGAATTTGAGGATAGTAACTAGCACGATAAGGAATTCCAAAGAATTTGATTGTTCTTAACAATTACATAGCCTCTCGAAGATAGATGCGGACGTCTCCGCACCGATCCGCGAGACTCTAATAAACCGACTTGTGACTCCTATGAACCTAGACACTGTGATACCAACATGTCACGACCCAAATTACCCTCCAAAAGGTCTCATGACGGCACCTAGTCTCTGCGACTAGGTAAGCCTAAAACTTACGGAAAATAAGGCAAAACAATAATAGAAACAGTAAAGAAGAAGCAGTACTATAAATATTTAGCCTCTCAGCATATACAGTTGTTACTTTCCCAACACCCGGAACATCACAAAGTCACTAACTCTGAACTACTGTAGCTCTATACAAAGAAATAAGGGAAATGTATCTATATATATCTCCTATATCTATACTAGAGTAGGAAGGGGACTTGTGAGATCCTGCGGACGCGGCAGAATTACCTTGCGGTCTCCTATGCAGCTGCTAAGATGCGCCTAGCCACTGTACTGTGTACTGGTACCTGGATCTGCACATGGGGAAAACATGCGCAGGAAAGGGCGTGAGTACTCCACATTCGGTACTTCGTAAGTGCCAAGCCTAATCCCAGTCAAGTAGTGACGAGGTCAGGTTGAGGCTCTACTGAGTTTTTAAACCAAGTCAATATAAGTTTAAAACAGTGAAATATAGATAAGCAATGATAAACAGGATTAATGGAAGCTGGAAAAATTTACAACAGACAGAGAGCCCTTGGCTCAGCACAGCATATATCTCAACAGTAAATGTGCAATGCAGTACAAGAGGAAAGCTCCCGGATCTCAGTCCGTAGTCCCAATTTAAATATGCTATGCAGTACAGGGAGAAAGCTTTCGGATCTCGGTCCGTAGTCCTAATTTAAATATACATTTCAGTACAGGGGGAATCTCCCGAATCTCGGTCCGTAGTCCAAATGTAAATATGCAAGCCAGAAGTATGTCGGATACGGCTTAATTAAACAGTCCAGGAAAAACAACAGGCAAGAATAGAGTAAAAGCTACCTAAGCATGGTGCAACTAGTAGAAAATAAGAGAAAATCAAGTAAGGTCAGGTAGGCATGCTTACTCTTAAGCTAACTACTTAGTTAAGATAGGAAAACAGTAATATAGGAATGAAAATGAGTGATTGCGTGGAAGTAAAATGGAATTTTAGCAACAATGACCCGTGTACGCACTCGTCACCTCATGTACACGGCATCCACGTAACAAAATCAGTATAAAAATGCCTAAGGGGAAGTCCCCAACACAGAATTAGGCAAGCCACTTACCTTGATTGTGCTAATCAACTCAATACCACGCTCTTGCCACGAGTATCCGACTCCGGGTGGCCTAAATCTATTCAAATCGATTGCATAATGTAAATGTCACTTCAAGGGAACAAAATAGCTAATTATTTCTAAGCTAATACGCGAAATTAGGAAATTCGCCCAGAAAGTCCCCCGGGCCCAAGTCTTGGAATCGGGTAAAATTTATATTTCCCGAACACCCATTCGCTCATGAACCCACTCGAATAAGAATCAACAAAATCCAACATCTAAATCTCCCTAAATCCTCAGATTTCTACTTGGGGAAGTTTCATCCCAATTTCATGGTTTTTCATCCAATTTCATTGATTAGATTGAGGAAATTGATAGAGATTATTGATATACAAATGGATTAAGGTTAGAAAATGTTACCTATGATTCTCCTCTTCAAATCCCACTGAAAATCGCCAAATCCCGAGCTCACAATCGATTTTGGAGTTATGAAATTTCAAACCCTCGGATTTTGATATAACCAGCCCAGGTATTTTGCACCTGCGGTGCGGCAGCGGAAACACAATCGCAGGTGCAGAAACCCATTAAAAGACCTGGGGTCGCACCTGCGGTGGCTGGGTCGCAGGTGCATCTCCGCACCTGCGGATACTCTTCCGCACCTACGAGTTGGGGCAGCCTAAGCTACGTCCGCACCTGCATGCACCCCTTCGCACCTGCGTGTCCGTACCTGCGGAAATACCATCGCAGGTGCGAGACACCAAAACCAGAATGGTTCTGCTGCTCTCAAAGTCCCAAATTCACCTATTGGGCATCCGAAACAACCCCGAGGCCCCCGGGACCTCAACCAAACCTACCAACTGACCCTAATACCTTGTTCAAACTTGGTCTAGCCTTAAAAACACATCTCATAACATCAAAATCATCAATTATGCATAGATTCAAGCCTAAGAACTATTACATTTCTAGAATTCACATCTGATGCCGAAACACGTCAAAACTCATCTGAATGACCTCAAATTTTGCACACAGGTCATAATATGCATTACGGACCTGTTGTCGCTTTCAGAATTCCATTCCGAGTCCGATATCAAAATTTCACCTATCGACCAAAATTTCTAACTTTCACCAATTCAAGCCTAAATCTACAACCAACCTCGAAAACACATTTCGAACACGCTCCTAACCCCGAAATCACCCAATGGAGCTAACGGAGTCGACAGAATTCCATTCTGGATCCGTCTTCACACAGATCTAGCTATGGCCCGATTTCTAAAACTAAAAATTCTACATTTATGGACTATGTGTCCAAAATCACTCCGGATTTCATCAGTCTCTGACAAGTTCCAATAACATAAATAGACATGGAATAGCAGTTATAAGGGGATTGGGGCGCTAACTCTCAAAACAACCGGCCGGGTCGTCACAATTGTCCTCCTTTTTGTTGTTGTAGTTGTATTAGGCTTTGGACCATAGCCAAAGCCTTTAATATATCCCGACCTTGTACCACGTACATTATCAACAACTTCATCCATAGTCATCGGATTCTCTTCAGAAATAGATCGATCTCTCAAATCTCTCATTTTATTCTACATAAAAAATATTACATAAGTTAAATTAATTATAAGATAGAATGAATACATGTGACATGTTAATAAAATATTACTTACGTAGTTAGTCTCGACCTCTGGAGATGATCATCCTTTTTCACTCGAGTAATGGATGATTTTGTAGAACTCAATCCTATTTAGCTCTACTCCTTTATGTTCCTTCACACCCTACACAATATGAAAATAATATGAAATATTAATAAAATATCATCTTAGTAATACAAATGATAAGTTTCTCCCATTTTAGAAATTCTCATCCCACATATCTGACTTGCTAATGTAGGCAGAGATCATAGAACTCAAGCAAAAAAAAAGCAAATAGAAAGGAAGAAGAAGAACTGACGCAGAATGCTTTCCAAGTTCGAACAACTCAAACATAAATAAAATAAAAACAACTGTTTTACATAGAAGATATGCCTTCCATATGAGAAGAGATCAGATATCAACTAAATCAGTGGATATATTAATCTTAAAATATAAAAGTATAGTTGATGGAATGTCTTATGAGAATCAAGTTTTCTATTTCTTTTTTCTTAGAAAAAGGTAAGTTTTATTGAGTATCAACACTAACATTGGGGCTGTAAATTAGGAAATGAGATCTAACAAGATTTCAACATCATTTACAAGTTCCAGTTTACACTAAAACATAATAAGAGCTTAACAATTAAGTTCTAGTAATTTACTACTTATGAGCATGAAAAGTCTAATATTTAACCAAGTTATATATCTAGTTTTACATGCTAAGTTATGTTATCAAAACACTCATAAACTGCATTAACATGGAAACAGGTGGTTAAAGAACTGATTGATCCCAGTACAAATATTGAGTTCAGAGCCAACACGGCAGATGATCCTCACAAGAGGAAACCAAATATCAGCAAAGCAAAAGAAGCTAACCGGTTCACGAAATGCCAAATAAGAAAACTAGAAATCCAGTAATGAGTCACAAACAGAGCCTCGACAGCAATAAATAGGCCAAACAAGCTCTAGAATACTCAGCAATTGCAATAAGAAAACTTGCACAATAGCAAAAAGAAACTAACTTGATTTGAATTATGAATGAAAAATGGCAATACTTAAAAGTATGTGCAAGTTCTTTTCTTTTTCTCACCATTTCGAATATTGAAAATGTCCCTTGAGATTTCACTCTTCGTATACCAAGCATAGAGATCGGAAAAGTTACAAAAAAGAAAAAAAAGTATAACTTACTATTTCAGCACGAGCAGCTAAAAAAGCTCTTGACCCCATGAAATGATTAGATTTCAGCTTTGTTCGATTGAGCTTGTTTATCTCGCATCGTCTCTACAAAGAATATATAAATATAAGTAAATAAAATTATAATGAAACAAATATGATGCTAAAGCTTATTATCATTTCGCACTATAAGTTCTCAGATATTAGCGTAAAAGAGTGGACAGAAACTAAAGAACCACATCAAACTCTTCTCAATGGTTGCATTTTTCAAAGGCATTTAAAGGATCCTTTCTTCTCTTTTTTACTTCCAGTTTATTTTCTACTCTTATTTGTATCTTCTGTAAGGGTCTACTCATATCAATGTAAACCATATCATCCATGAATGAATGTTTCAGCTACAAAGTAGATTACTGAAAATATCTTCTGTACATTTTGTTTGTTCATATACTTAATTACTTAAATTACCTTTTTCTTTGAGAAATCGTGAATGTTGTGTAACGATCCGACCGGTCTTTTTGAGAATTTAAGCTCCGTTCAGTGACATAAGGTCTTGAACAGCTTCGCATTATGTATATCGACATGCGTGCGTGGTTGGATTCAGTTACCGGATAATCCGGAGTTAAATTAGAAGGAAAATTTTAATTTTTGAAGCTTAAGTAATGGAAGTTGACCAGAGGTTTGACTTTTGAGTAAACGGCCTCAAAATGAGTTTTGGGTGATGCCAACAGCTTCGTATGATGATTTTGTACTTAGACGCGCGTCCGGAATTGGTTTTGGAGGTCTGTAGAGTAATTTGAGGTAATTCGGTGAAAGTTAGAATTTCGGCCGATAGGTGAAATTTTGATATCGGGCTCGGAATGGAATTCTGAGAGTGGATGTAGGTCCGTTGTGTCATTTATGAATTGTCTACAAAATTTGGCGTCATTCCGGGTCGAATTGATAGGTTTCTGCATGAGTTTTGATTTTTGAGTTTTCGTCGTTTCGGCGTTATTTTATGTGATGTGAGACCTCGAGCGAGTCCTTGTTAGGTTATATGACTTGTTTGTGTGATTAGACGGGGTCCCGGGGGGCCTCGGGTGTGTTTCGGATGGGCTTCAGGTCAATTTTCTTCTATTCTTCAATGCTAATTCTGTCTTCTGGTTTTTCTTCTATGCGATCGCATAGGAATAGACGCGATCCCATAGTGTGACCCGCCCAACTTTTTTACTCTTCGCGATCGCATCATTTCATACGCGATTGCATAGCACATTTGTCATGACCCCAAAACATAAACCGGTTGTGANCATATTGTGAATTGATTGCATAGCACATTTGTCATGACCCCAAAACATAAACCGGTTGTGATGGCGCCTATCGTGGAACTAGGCTAGCCAATAACCACATGTTTACAATTTCTTTCAAAATCCCAATCCA
The DNA here is from genome assembly GCA_005239525.1 of Nicotiana knightiana. NCBI lineage: Eukaryota > Viridiplantae > Streptophyta > Magnoliopsida > Solanales > Solanaceae > Nicotiana > Nicotiana knightiana. The sequence goes on along the minus strand of ML394889.1, from coordinate 53,129 downwards.
ATTTCAAGCATTTCATAAAATATACAGAGTTTACTAAATACGTTAGGCCAATAAACAGTGCCACCAACCCCAAAACCCGGAGCCAACATGTCATGAGCATCTAAGAAAAATAAACCAAAGGTATACTATTATAATACAAAACCTCCGAATGAATAGCTAGCTACAACAAGAAGGGAAAACAGAGATGTTGCGGACGCTGAACAACTACCTCTATATCCCGCACTCTGGCTCCGCACGGAAAAGATAGCTAATGCTCGGTATCTGCACCTGAATCTGTACACATGGGTGCAAGGAGTAATGTGAGTACGCCAACTCAGTAGTAATGAAAATAAATCAAGCCTAAGCGGCAAGGAAACACATAAAAATCAATGTCATCAATTCACAATATGCACAACCTTACTTTGCAACAGTATAAACATAGATATATGAAATCGTCATGCTTTAAAACCAACCTCAGGAAAGTCCTTTGAAAAATGTTTATTTTCAACAGCTCCAAACCGAAATATTTAGTATGAAAATGAAATGAATCACATAGAGGCCCCTTGGGCAAAACACATTTCATAAGTTCAGAGTGAAAGTAGTAAAATCATAAGTAGCCCCTCGGGAAAAAATATGTATCATAATCAGCCACTCGGGCATGCCTCACAGTCACTCATAATCACTCGATCAGCACCTCACAGTCACTCATAATCATCCCCTCGGGCATACCTCACCATCACTCGTAATCAGTCACTCAGCACCTCACAGTCACTCATGCCTCCCAATCACTCGGCACTCGTGCGCTCACTGGGGGTGTGTGCAGTCTCTAGAGGGATTCCTTCAGCCCAAGTGCTAATATCAAGCCACCTCGTGGCGTATCATATCCTCACAATCAGGACATCGGCCTCACTCAGCAGAACCTCTCAAAAGCCCCTCGGGCGAATCAGTAAAAACAGGGTACTCGACCCAAAACATCATTTTTAAAATCTCAAAGTAGTGTAAATCAGGTTGAGTTTCGAAAACAGTAAGCACAATGTGGTTGAGTGAAATCATCAATAAATAGTGGGGAAAACGGCAGTAAAAAGCCCCCAAGGGGTCTAAACAGATCTGCACGAGGCCCCAAACACGGCTTAAAGCCCAAATATTTCAACAATCTTTAGAACATAATTTAACATAAGGTTTTGAGTAAAATATCCAACTCATTAGTTTCCGCAGAGTGGACCTAGTCCAATCCAAAAAAAATCAGTGCGCCACATACTCGTCATCCGACATGTGCGCCATTCTAAAATCAGTGAAAAATATGCAGTCTGGGGTTCATACCCTCAGGACAAGATTTATAACCATTACTTACCTCTACCGGGCCACAAAACTAGTCTGCTATGCTCTTGCCCCTCAAATTGGCTCCTGATTGCTCCGAATCTAGCAAAAACCAGTTTGACATCTTCAATATATACTAAAGGAACACAACCCAATTGAAAACTATCAAATTATAAAAGAATCTCGAAATTTGGCCAAACCCGAGCCCCGGGCCCACGTCTCGAAATTCGATAAAATTTACATCATTAGAATCCTCGTCCTCCCAGATTCTAGACATACCATGAATACTAAAATCGGACCACAATTGCCCACTCAAATCCTCAAAAGAAAATTTCAATTTCCATGCACCTTCTTCCCCAAATTTGGATTTAATTCCAACAATTTTACGGTTTAATTACTTAGAAAACGACATATAAACGAGTTATGAAGTTTAAAACCTTACCTCCAAGTGATTCCCTTCAATTTCCTCTTCAAACCCTCTCCAAAGAGCTCCCAACTCGTTCAATAATGGAGGAAAATGAACTATTCTCGCACAAATGGCCGTTAAAACATTCTGCCCAGCCATCTAATTTCCTCAGTGCGATCGCGACATTAGACACGTGATCGCGATGCACAGACCAGCCAACTAAATGCGATCGCAAACTAATACATGCGATCACACAGAACAATTTTCCACCCCACACACACGCCTCAGAATCCTCTACCCGTAACAACAACCACGCGATCGCACAGCCTTACCTGACCAACCTACGCGATCGCAATCCTAACCATGTGATCGCATAGAACAAAATTCCTTCTCCATTCTTTTACTCTATGCGATCGTGGACGAGTCCACGCGATCGCATTGAAGGATTCACTGCTGCTAAAACACCAGAAAACAACAGTCTTCTTAAGGCCAAAAAGTGCCCGTTTGAGCATCCAAAATACACCCGAGGCCCCCGGGACCTCAACCAATCCTACCAACACACCCCATAACATCATTCAAACTTAGTCGAGCCTTCGAAACACCAGAACAACATGAAAACACCAAAATTACATCAAATTGAAGCCTATGAACTTTGAAATTTCCAAATTTCGCCAACTACGCCGAAACCAACCAAAACACCTCCGATTGACCTGAAATTTTTCACACATACCCAAAATGATATTACGGACCTGTTCCAACTTCCGGAATCCCATTCCGACCCTGATAGCCTATTTTCCACTGCCGACCGAAAATCGCCAAAAACTAACTTTCGCCAATTCAAGCCTAATTCTACACCGGACATCAAAACTTCATTCCGAACACACTCCTAAGTCCCAAATCACCTAACGAAGCTATCCGAGCCATAAAGTCTGCATTCCGAGATCGTTCACCAATAACTCAACTCTCAGTTGACTTTCTCAACTATTAGGCTACTTTGAGAGACTAAATGCCTCAAGTCTCACCATGACCACTCCAGACCCAAACCAACTGACCCAACACAACAAAAACAGGCTAGCAATATATGCCAAATGCAGAAATGAGGGAAATGGGATAAATCTCACAAAACGACCGGCCGGGTCGTTACAACATTTTGGTCAAAAAACATTTTCCTTATATGCGATCGCATCACTCCACACGCGGTCGCATAGCACATTTTTGGTCAGCAAACATTTTCCTTATATATGATCGCATTACTCCATACGCGATCACATAGCACATTTTTGGTCAGTAAACATTTTTCTTCTATGCAATCGCATCATTTCACACGCGATCGCATAGCACATTTTTTGGTCAGTAAATGTTTTCCTTCTATGCGATCGCATCACCCTTTACGCGATGGCATAGCACATTTTAGGCCAGTAATTATTTTCCTCTACGCGATCACACTTAAACTCTCGCGATCTCAATGCTTAAAGATCTGGGCAGACAGATTATATTCCAAAACCGAGGGTTATGCCATTTTTATCACATTTTGACTTCTAGAGCTCGCTTCTTGGTGATTTTTGGTGGGTTTTTCACGAAATTCGATTGGGTAAGTATTCTTCGACTAGAATTAAATATATTCCATGATCTTATCTTTATTTTCATCATTTAATTTGTGTTTTGAGTTGAGGAAAATATTGGTTTTTGAAGAAAATTTCTAAATGAAAAATCGTGATTTGAGGGACCAATTGGTATAAGATTTTGATAAATTTTGTATGGTTGAACTCGTATTGGGATGGGTAATCGGATTTTGTAAAATTTGTCGGGTTCCGAGGTACGGGCCCTGGGGTCGACTTTTGGACAGATTTTTAGAATTTGTTAAAGATTGAAGCTTTATTGTCCGGAATAGTTCCTCATAAGTTTTATGTGTGTTTTGAAGTTTTTCTAGTTGGTTTTGAGCCGTCCGGAGGCCTTTTTGCCCGAGAAGTTCATTTTAGAGTACCGGGTTGTCGTCTTTGAGGTAATTATCTTGCCTAACCTTGTGTGGGGAATTATCCCTTAGGATTTGAGTCTTCTATGTTGATTGTAATCCGTGTACGCGAGGTGACGAGTGCGTGCTCGAACTTATTTGTGGAAAGTTGACCCTTTAGGAATCTTAGGTCCTTATATTCGCCGAGTATGAATTGTCCTTAGCATGATTGAATTTCCTAATTTCTAGTTTCATCTTTATTTTCTTAAATGTAGAATTTCTTACTTTTGGATTTACTCCTATTGCCTATTGACTCCTAATTGACTTATCTGAAGATTTTATTTCCTTTTTACTATCATGCTATGTCTTCTTAACTTCCTATCTCTAATGTAATTATCTTCATCTCATTCTATAGTGGTTTGGTCTTAACTTAAGTTATGATTATTTTCATGTTGCTTGTCCTTAAATGAAATTGTTGAATACCCTTGAAACTGTCGACCTTAAAGGAAGTTTGGATAGACTATACCTTAGTTGACTTGCCCGTAAATAGGGTTATTGTATTCGTGTTGACTTCTTGTTGTTAACCCGTGCATTTAGCTGCGACTGTTACATGTTATTTTCCTTCCTTGTTGAGCGGTTCTTAATATGCCTAGCGTTCCTTATTATGTTTATTTCTCGTGAATGAGTTTTTCCTATCTTTTGATCGAAGGTTCTTGAGTTGATGTATTTAATTTATCTTGAACTGTTGCCATTGTTGTTGTTGTACTTGTTGTGGCGGCGCACGAGGTTTCTATCGTGCTGTTTTGGTTATTGTGATGCACGAGGTTTCTGCCGTGCGGTTGTTGATATGGGTGTTTGCACAAAGTTTCTGTCGTGCCGTGTTTATATTGATATTGCACATGCGGCATGACAAAGCGAGATATATATATGTGGGTTGCGCATGTGGCGAGAAAAGGTGAGAACATGTTTATGCACGTGTGGCAAAACAAGGCGGCATATACTTTACTATTGCACACGTGGCGAGACAAGGTGGGCTATGTCAGGGGTTGTTTGTGATACTTCTGTTGGCCTGGGGGCATTCCTTGTTGTTAATATTGTATACTGAAACACTTACGGTGTGAGTTATTCGTGTAGAAATTTATGAGATGATAATATACGTGCTTCCCTTTTCTTTCCTTATACTTATTGGTTGTTGAATCATGTTAGAACACCTGCACAAGCATACACGTAGTTAAGTGCTATTAATGGATTTAGGGCTCTTTGAGGTTCTCAAGTATAGATACTCTTGTTGTACTTACCGTATGGGTGGAGATGACCCAATTGGCACATGAGTCGTCCATGCAATTAGTACTCGAATGAGGGCACAAGATGCCAAGTGTTAGGGTTTGAATATTGTGACCCGTAAATGGTGATTGTCCGAGGTTCAGAACCTCGTGGAGATGACTACGCATTTGATGTAGAAGTGGCTGAAGTTGTTGAGTCATTACCTGTGTTGTATATTTACATTCCAGATTTATTTGTGTTCTATTCAATCTTTGTGTTGTTTTCATGGTTTCCGCTGATACTTATTGTTTTCCTTCTTTATCGAATTTACTGTGTTGTTAGCTATATTGTGTAGCCTTTATGTGTACATCATTTTTCCCTTTATTCCTATATTGATACTTGACCAGTTTATTAGACCAGTGGGTGTCTTGACCAGTCCTCGTCACTACTTCACCAAGGTTAGTCTTGATACTTACTGGGCACCGCTGTGGTGTGCTCTCTTCTGCACATTTTTGTGCAGATCCAGGTATTAATCATCAATAGCTGTGCGGATTCTTGCCGAGTAGACTCAAGGTAAACCTGTCGTCGTGTTCGTAGGCTTCGGAGTCACCTTCCTATTTTGCATTCACACTCTTTTATTTGTTTCCAAACAGTTGTGATTAGAAGTTATAGTAAACTCTATAAAGCTTATGACTTGTACTACGAGGTTTTGGGAATGTGCAATGTATAAAGAATTATTTATTTTAGAAAAATATTAGATTTTATTATTATTGTTGTTATTCCATGAATATTTGTCTTACATATTCCTAAAGACTAGGTGTCATCACAATATCCAACAGAGGAAAATTTGGATCGTGACATGGTGTTTGCCATAAAAAGATATAACGAGGCAAATATGAATAGAAATTACCTTATGCTATGGATTCTCCCACATGTCACAGAGCCTATTCTAATTTTCCGGGGTCAACTCTAGCACTTCAATTTTAAGAGCCTCTTCCTCGGAGCTTGCACTTTCAAATAGCTTTTTTAATTTGTAGCGCCATTGTCAGCTTCGATTTTTCAGAATATCCTCACAGCTATCTTTGGTGTAATGCTCGTCCAAGTTAATTTCAAACTTCTCCTTCAAAATGAGAAGTTTTGAAGACACTCACAACACATTCAAAATTTCCTTTGCTGGTAAAAGATTAAAAACTAACATATTTATAATGTAATAAAATTTATCAAAATATAGAATCCTTACATGGCATCTAATTAATGTTGCATCATTATCCTCTCTTGTGAGTTCCTTCCATTTGTTTGGAAGCGAAAGAAAGTTGCGAGCAATTATTCCTAACTCATTTGATAGCTTTGCTGATGGAATTGCCTTAATTGGCCTTCCTTTACCAACTGGGATGTCTATAACCATCTTTCTTCCTATAGACTTCTTCATTTTCTCAAGACCTTTTCCCATTGTCCTTCCACGAACTTTCCTGATTCTAGTTGAATCATCTGATTTTAAAAAGTAAAATCAGTTCAAAATACTTGCTAAAATTCTTAAATGGTAACCATGTATATATATATATATATATTATAGTAATTAATTGCTATGCTACAAATGAAAACTCGATGGTTTCAAGTTTAAAATTAATGAATGTTTCAAATGTTAATATATTTGGTTCCAACTTAAACACAAAGGAATCCTAGATGCTGGAATATAAAGATTGCTATTTCTTTCCAGTCAAGGAAAGTAAGAACTTGTTGCAACTTCTTATTGGGCGACAATCAGAAACTTTGTTTACATCCCATCCGTTTGTTTTATAAAGATAAAATCAAGAATAATATTGCAGCAGGTGTGGAGTTCTTGGCTACCCTTAGTATTTACTAAAACCAATAAGAAAGAATGAGTGCAATGTAATTTATCAGATAATGACTTCCACAGAAATAAAAATCCCCAATATACATTCGAATTGCAATGGATTGACCTGACCATAAGAAATTACTTCAATTTTACTGCAAAGGTTTCAATAAAAATAGTACTACCAAAAGTATGAATTAGAAAGTACAGGATATACTTGCTGCATATAGAAAAACAATATGGAATGCATAGAACAAGCCAAAAAAAAGGATCCATAAGATAAACAACATAAAAAGGAGTACACTGACAACAATGAGCAATAATCATCAGAAAAAAGGAGAACAAACAATAATTAATAGATACACTCCTAGTCAATATAATAAAAGGTACGTATTACCTGCATTAGGAGTAGGATTATTACTGTTTGATGGATCAGATGATCGGCTTGCTCAAGTAGAAGCACCTGTAATTGTGGTTTGTCTAGAGACACGTCCGCTTGGTGCCATTGATTTGTAGAATTCTACCAAAAATACTATATAATTTTAGTATATTCATTAGATGTAAAACCTATTAGTTTAACAAACCAAAAGTTAGAAATAACTAAAGAAAAATTCAAAAAGAACATAAATCATCAATCTGGAAAGCCCGATGCACATCATTTCCTAATAAGATTTTACTGTCTTCTTCTCCTAAAATTTATTGAACTATTGAAGCATCACTAGACGAGTTAAGTAATTAGTATAACATACCAAAGATCTATTTATGCAGAAATTTTTCTAATTTGAAGGCACATAAACTATGTTTTCAAAAACTTATACAGTATAAATGTGTAACGACCCGGTCGGTCATTTTGAGAGTTAGTGCCCCAATCCCCTAATAACTATTTCTCCCATATCTAATTATGCTATTGGAACTTGTCGGAGTATTGAGTGGTAAAAACCGAAGTGATTTTGGACGCATAGTTCTTAAATGTGGATTTTAGCCTTTAAAATCAGACTGTAGCTAGATCTGTGTGAAGACGGATTCGGAATGGAATTCCATCGACTCGGTTAGCTCCATTGGGTGATTCCGGGGTTAAAGCGTGTTCGAAATGTATTTTCGAGGTCGGTTGTAGATTTAGGCTTGAATTGGCGAAAGTTAGAATTTCTGTGATTTTGACCGATAGGTGAAATGTTGATATCACACTTGGAATGGAATTCTGAAAGCGACAGCAGGTCCGTAATGTCAGTTATGACCTATGTGCAAAATTTGAGGTCTTTCGGATGAGTTTAGACGTGTTTCGGCATCGAATGTGAATTCTAAAATTTTCATAAGATCTTAGGCTTGGATCTATGAATATTTGATGATTTTGATGTTATGAGATGTGTTTTTAAGGCTCGACCAAGTTTGAATGAGGTATTAGGGTTGGTTGGTAATTTTGGTTGAGGTCCCGAGGGCCTCAGGTGTGTTTCGGGTGCCCAAACGGGCATTTTTGGCCTAATAACCTTAGCAGATTTTTCTGGTTTTTCTAGTGCAGTTCTTTTTTCTCTGAAATCGTAGGAGTACATCCGCGATCGCATAAGGTAAGTATGGGAAGTTTGTGATTTGTTCTTCACGATTGCACAAGGACAATCGTGATCGCAGAGCGAGGGAACCTTGGTCTTCGCGATCGCACATCACGGATGGCGATCGCATAGGAGTTTCTAGGTCTGAGGAAGGGTCCGTGTTTGTTCTACGCGGTCGCGTGGCCCTTTACGCGATCGCATAGCTGTGAGGGGAGAAGGTCCGCGATCGCAGACTTGTAATTGCGAACGCGATGAAGGGATTTTAGGCGCGTGGTGGAATACTCTCTACGATCGTGACTCATTGTCCGCGATCGCATAGAAGAAATACTTGGGCAGAATATTAAAACCCCAATCCGAGGGTTTATGTTATTTTCACCATTTTTGAACTTGAGAGCTCGGAAGGGGCGATTTTTGGAGGCTTTTGCACCTGGGTAACTTTGGTAAGTGATTTTTATCCATTATAGATCAATTTCGATGATTCCAATCTTAAATTCAACCTTTAATTTCGAAAATTTTTGATAGAAAATGGGGAAAATGGGATAAACTTCATAGATCGAATTATTGAGTTTTGATTGGGTGTTTGACCTCCAATTTGAGAGATTCTTATATGGTTAGACTCGTGAGTGCATGAGTGTCCGGAAAATATGATTTTCATCCGATTCCGAGACGTGGGCCCGGGGGACTTTTTGGGCGAATTTCCTAATTTCGCGTATTAGCTTCGAACTTATTAGTTAGTTTGTTTCCTTGAAATGATATTTACACTATACAATGGAACTGACTAGATTTGGGCCACCGGGAATTGGATACTCGTGGCAAGAGCGTGGTATTGAGTTGATTAGCGCAGTCAAGGTAAGTGGCTTGCCTAACTCTGTGTTGAGGACTTCCCCTTAGGCATTTTTATACTGATTTTGTTACGTGGACGCCGTGTACGTGAGGTGACGAGTGCATACACGGGTCGTTGTTGCTAAAATTCCATTTTTTCTTCCATGCAATCACTCATTTTCATTCCTATATTACTGTTTCCTGTCTTAATTGAGTAGATAGCTTAATAATAAGCATGCCTACCTGTCCTTATTTGATTTTCTCTTATTTGCTACTAGTTTCACCATGCTTAGGTAGTTTTACTTTATTCTTGCCTATTATTTTTCCTGAACTGTTTAATTAAGCCGTATCCGACGTACTTCTGCAATGCATATTTAAATTGGGACTACGGACCGAGATCCGGGAGTTTTCCTCTTGTATTGCATTGTATATTTAAATTGGGACTACGGGCGAAAATCCGGGAGCTTTCCCCCTGTACTGCATTGCATATTTAAATTGGGAGTACGGACGGAGATCCGAGAGCTTTCCCCCTGTACTGCATAGCATATTTAAATTGGGCCTACAGACTGAGATCCGGGAGCTTTCCCCTTGTACTGCATTGCATATTTAGTGTTGAGATATATGTTGTGCTGAGCAGAGGGCCTGAAGTTTACTCTAGAGCTGAAGTTTTGTCTTTTGTAAATGGGGAACTTCAACATACGGCCCTGAAGTTCCCAAGTTATAATGACAACAACTTCAACATACGGGGCTGAAGTTCCCTAGTTTACAAAGAAAAACTTTAGCTCTAGAGCTGAAGTTCTCTAGAACTGAAGTTTTGTCTTTGTAATTGGGAAGTTCAGCCCCGTATGCTGAAGTTGTTGTCTTTATAACTTGGGAACTTCAGCGCTGAAGTTTGTAACTGGGAAACTTTTGCTCTAGAGCTGAAGGTTTATCTTTGTAACTGGAAAACTTCAGCCTTGTATGCTGAAGTTTTGTCTTTATAACTGGCGAACTTCAGCTTAACTGGTGAACTTCAGCTCAGCGAGGGAAAGGGGAGCTAAAGTTATTTAAAAAGTGAGTACAAATTAAAAAAATTTAAAAAAGCGAATATAGATTAAATGAGGGCGACCAAATAAGGTGTCCCGCGCAATTTTTAGAGAAGAGAAGCAACGTTACCCAAAAGAATTTAACGATGGGCCTATTATATGCCGTGGAAAGAAAGATGGGAAAAGGATAGAGGCATGCACATTTAATTTGACTATTCAAATTTCAGTGTCTTTTCAGTTATGAGGGCTTTTAACAGTGACGTTTCAAATTATTAATTGAGCACTAAATAAAGGAAAGGGAAAAATTTAAGAAAAAAGATAAATAGTAGTCCTAGTTTTTAAGAGATGCCACATTATCTTTTTCTTGTTCTCTTTTATATAGATACTAGTGAAAATTGAATGCGTTTCACGCAGTCATAAAAAATCTCATTGAATTTACAAATAACTATAGTAATTTATAAATACATATTAAAATAACCAAAGTGAGCTTTTGCAAAAACTAATTATGAGTATATTTATTTTTCAGTAATAATATAAACCTTTTGTTTATTAAAATTATTTCCATCTAACTTGCATTTTCTGTTACCAACATTTTGAACTTGGGTAGGTATGTACTACTTAATTAATTGAGAATGTAATAATTTTTTGAACTGGTCCTTGAGTTGATGAGTCACAATTTTACTAAATTGTTAATTACTTTTGCTTCAATGTTTAATTACTTGCTCATGTCTTACATCTTTTAAAGAAACCCTTACCGTGAAATTCCAGTGAAAGCATGAAAATGCAATACACTTTAGCACTCAAAAAATTAGATCCAAATTAAATTATACACAAGTTCTAGAGAGAAAATGTTCAGATCTAACCAAAATGGAGCTTAGATAACATATTATCGTGATCTATAAAAATGAGACTGAGTTAGTCAATTGAGTAGGATCTCGTTTGGATCAGCCTTATGCTTGGCTTAGTTTGAACGTGCTAACTTTGCGTGAATTTATATAGATTTTGGTGAGTGAGTCATGTATCTTGAATTTACAGGGATCAATCTTGCTTAGTATTAGCAATAAAAGATGGACCACGTTGTGAATTTCTTGATCAGTCGACTAACTAATAGCCTGGTCAAGCTTTGAGTCTCCAATTCTAATTCCAGGAGGACCAGAACCAGCATCAGGTCTCGAGCACACCCCACAGGCAAAAAGGGAGCATCAGTGTTTGTCAGATACTTAACATTCACTTCTCGCTGTGATCAAATCATACAAGGACTGGTATACATCTTTCAAAAACTACTTGTATTGACAAATAAATTTAGTTTATAGATACAAAATCTATATTTGAATTTTTCAATTTACATGAGGCAGTAAAGTTCCTCTTGCAAATTACAATAGACAGTCATGGGCTAAGGTTAACACTTACTATATAATAGTCGGTCATCAATTGAAGGCGGGTAATATGGTGATGAATTGTGATTATAGTTTTATCAGTCTAATTTATTTCGCACTTTTAGCTCAATGAGAAAACAAGTCAAAGACTGATCAAACCTACGGTTGCATCATCTCGGAGAAAGAATCATAGATATGCGACGCATTAGATGGTTCCTCGTGTATCTCGGAATTAATATAGGAGCAGTAAGGGTATATGAAAAAAAATAAGTATCCAAAGTACTCCATCGACGTTATGCAAAATAAATTAATTACTGCTACAACCTGAGGAGAAAGAAAGTAAAGAATATTTAGAAGCAACGATAAACGACACTTATATCATACCAAATTAAATAATACAAAGTAAAGCAAAAAAATATTGCATCTCGAGTAAATGACAAATAATTTGATGAATAAGAAAGGAACTCCTTCACTTTTGGATCTGGCTACCAGAGAAGAGAAAACATTGAATGTGATAATCTCAAGTAAGAAAAAGTTTCCTGTTTCTAACCTCTTTAAATACAACTATCCAACAAATATTTGTAAACTGTAATGACCATGGATATCTACAATTTTAAAGAAGTTTAAATGTTATTCACATAATTTTAATTCATTTTTCAATGAAAAAAGGATATACATAAAAGCTCAGACACACTTCTGTCACTCAGTTATAGAAAATAAGTGCGAGAATTCGTTATTGGACAAGAAGGAGAAGAGCAAGTTAATTAGCAACTAAACACAGGCCTAATTTAGCAATGGAATTGTACTCTGATCAAATACCTTTGTTGAGAAGATAGAAGTCTGCATCCTCCTCCCTCACGACTTCCTGTCTTCCTCAAGGATTCCTCAATTTCTCCTTTGATTTGATTTGATGATCAGATCAGTTTTGGGCTATTTTAACGAGATAAATAGTAGTAAGAAAAAAAAAAAATTCAAAACTACTTCTCAAGCTTTCTCACCCTATTTTATATCTTTATCAATCCACCTCACACTTCCACACCCACCCACCTAATCCCACCTCATGCCTCTCTCCAAAAAAAAATTTTTCCGTCACCACTCACCTTACTACCCCACCCACCACCCTTTTTCTTTTTGTAATTTCAAATTTTTATTTTTTTGTTTTTCTATACCACCCAACCCTACCCGCACAAACTTTTTTTTTCTTTTTTGTAATTTTTAAATTTTTATTTTTTTTCTGCACCCCCACGCCATCCACCCCACCCCTACCTCACCCCTCCTCCGGGAATTTTTTTTGTTATATATTTTCAATTTTACTTTTTTTATCTTTCGGTTTACAGGTTCGAAATTTTACAAATTCCAAAGAGTTCGGAGGTTTATGTGTTTCGAAGTTTACGGGTTCGAAATTTCGCGATTTCGAAAGTTTTGCGGTTCAAAAGTTTATGAAATGTGTGGGTTCGGAAGGTTGTTAGTTTGAAATTTTATAGCTTCATATTTATTGTATCAAAATTATATATGAATACTCTTGAGAAAATATTTTCCTTAATTTGCGTACCAATATTGGAAAATGAATAAGATTACTATTTGTTAAACATTTTCCATGGAAAAATTTTCCGTTATACCCAACACGCCCACAGTGGAAAAAAGAGAAAAGAAGCAAACAAACCAGAAAAAAATAAATATGAAAGTTGGCTAAATAGGGATGCCACATCAGCGAGCAAATTCCCGGCTTTATATAAATATATAGAAATAGATATAGATATTCTTAGAAGAGATTAGGATAGTGTTATGAAGATTGAATTTTGCACTGATCTTTAGGGTTTGGCAAAATTTTCAGCCAGACATATTATTTAACTAACATATGAGTGGAGCAAGATATATTCTTTTGCTGCAAACCTTTTTTTTATTAGATAAAAAGGTTTCGATAGTTGGATTAACGAGTTCAAGTTTTGTGATAGGATCGTTCATAATATATTATTTTGTGATTGGATGAATTATATTATTGTTATTCTTAAATATTTCCACCAAACAAGGTACAAGAATAACATCTTATAAATTTCTAACGAGGGTTTTCTTCTTTTTTATAGGTTGACAAAGCCAAATGAAGTTCCCTTTCTCATTCAAAAAGTGAGGAGGATATTATTTACTTAATAAGGGGATAAAGTGAAATTTACTCAAAACAAACCAACTATACCGGATTGTCACATGTGTATTGATAAAAAAAAATAGACTCACCAGGTGATTAATTGTATCTCTCCACGTTTCAAGAATATCAAAATATCATGGAAAAGATCATAAGATGAAGATCAGTCAAGTTGAGAGTTCTTTAGTACGTGGATCGATTGTACTGTAATTATTTATGAGTCAACACAGAAGGCTTTCCGGAAAGACATACGAGTATGGAAAAGAGAAGAATCAGTCAATCTTGAATAAAGCGGTATTTGGTATAACTCATTGAGCAGTTACAGATCCTCAACATAATGTGCAAAAGGCGTAGCTACTGTGGGGTAATGGGTAGGCGAGATATTAGGGGAAGAGTTAGAGGTAATTTTACTATTTAAATCCCCACTTCCCCATATTGTATCCCATCTGAGAAATCACTTTACAACTCCTTTTCTCTATATCATTGTATTTTGCTCGAATTAATGAGGAGGTGGTCTAGAAAGGAGATATCTTGAACAATAAGAATTCTTTTTCCTTTTGCCTTAAATTTGATTTTCTTATTTAGTGTTATTATTATCTATTGTCATTATATTTGAAAATTTTAACAAAATCACTTGTTATGCCCTGAAAATGCAAACTTAATTGTTTTGGCCTATAAAATTAATTTTAGGTTAAACAATTCGACGTCCATTGTAGGGCCCTAGCAATTGTTCATTTTCTCCACACAAAAATTGTTGATTTTGATTTCGTTCCACAAAAATATCTTTAATCTTCACTTGTTGAGTTTAATTTGAAGGAATACCATGTCTGGAGTTAACCCCTCTTACCAAGCAGGTAGATCAAGTTAATCTCATCAATTAATAGGTAGGTCAAGTTGTGAAGGCTGGTGACACCCCACACATTCCGCCAAAATGTACCCCTAAAAACTTTCCACAACCTTCATGAGAAAATTCATAGGAAAGATCCACTAGCGGAGATGAAAAACACCCAAGCCAAAAGACGAACTGAAAAGTTTCATAATCGAAAGAAAAATGGAATAGTCATATTGGAGAGGTGTTGAGGACTTTGATGGACAATGCAACAATCGAAATCCCAAATACTCCACCAAGGACTAATTTGATTGTGGAAACTCCCAACTCAAGACCCTAGAACTCCGAAACTGTGGGGCTGCCAAATAGTTCCGGAGTAGGAGGTTCAGATCTACTCGCTAATTTTATTTCTAGAATTTAGTTCTAACTTTGCAGAAATATATCAAAGAACAGAACGAGCGAATTGAGCAAATTCTGAGTGTACTTCCTATAACAAAATATGTGGATATGGACAAATATGCTTAGTAGCCCTGGAAGCCAAGTGTCGCACTGTTGCTAATTTCTAAAGAAATTTAAGATGCTTGACAATCCCAAGTACCACGGTACATCAGATCCAAAAGATGATGTGATAGAATTCACCATGGGAAATCAAAGGCAACGACCTGACTAAGCATGAAATGAATCAGTGTTAGTAAAAAAGGATCGAAGAAACTTTAAATAAAGGAGCGCTAACATGGTACTCTCCTCTTTGAAAACTTAATAGATTCGTTTATTGAAGTTGAAGATGATTCCGAAGCACAAAAGGAAGAGAAATAGATGGATGATATTTTTAAATCCAACAGGCACTACTAAAAATTCGGGGGAAAACGACCATAAAAAGCGACCAAAGTTGGTCCCTAAACAGTGAAAAGCGACCAAAATGTGTCCAAACAGGCTTGGTCGCTATTTTGTTGGTCCTTTTACCATATAGACCAAATTAGCGACCAACTTTGGTATCTTGTTAAATTGACCAAATCGGGTATAAAAAAAAGAGACCAACTTTGGTCGCTATATTATTTTAATAAAATAAATTTAGCGACCAAATTTGGTCTCTATTTTTAAATTACGTTATTTATTTATTTATTATTATACAAAATATAGTGACCAACTTTGGTCTGTAAATAAAATATAATATTTTAAAATCTAGAAAATAACGACCACAATTGGTCGTTTTTTTATTAATTTATTTAATTTGTTTTAAACAGAAGCGGCCACAATTGGTCGTTAATTTTCAGAAAAAATAATTTTTTTACTAATTTATTTAATTTTTTTAAACCAAAGCGACCACAATTGGTCGCTAATTTCCAGAAAAAATATTTTTTTTAATAACATAGCGACCAAAGTTGGTCGCTCTGGAAATCTGGGTTAGTTAGCTTGATTTATTCCCTTGGTTTAAGCTTTAATCCATGATTTTAATTGAAAACACATTTAATTCAAGACCTAGGGTTATCTCCTAAATTTTAAAAATGGAAATCAGTTAGAGGCGCTTATTTTTTGATTCCTTTAGGGATTTTGTTCTCCTATGTTAGGAGAACAACATACTCGAATTTGGCGGGTTAGGAGGAGTATTTCGGGAGAGATGAGACCCAAGTAGTGTGGGTTGGACTCTTAGGTTATGACCACCCCACGAGCGATATTTTGGTGAATTGATTGAGCTATCGAACTTCGATTGAGTCGGTTTTTATTCGTGTGAGCTTGTATTGGTTCAACCGCTCGGGTAAGGTTTGATTCGAAATACAAGGGAAGCCCGGCGTTGACTTTTGTTGACTTTTTGGTTGACTTTGGGCTTTTGATTAAAGATTCGATCTTTATCGATTGGGTTTGTTTCCTTTGGCATTAGTTGATTTTCTTGAGTTGCTTTTGGCTAGTTTCGAGTCGTTCAAAAGCTGGTACGTGCGGGATAGCGTTTCTAAAGTATTGTTTGGCTTGCTCTGTATTGGATTCAGCTTGTTCGAGGTAAGTAATACTTCTAAACTTGGTGTTGAGGGTATGAATACCTGAACATCCGATGTGCATCACGATCGCGACAAGTCTGTCGCGAACGCGATGAAGACTTGTCCAGTGATTTTTAAGACAGAACGAAACAGGACTTCTTCCCAAATTTCATTTTTCATCATTAGAACTCGACCTAGGATGATTTTTGAAGAGGGATTTCAACACCAAATCATAGGTTTGCACTTCTTAACTCGTTTTCTTCAATTTCTGTTATCATTCATATTTTTCCTAGTCCTAAATCTTATTCTTTAAGGGTAGAAATTAGGGATTTTGTGAGAATTGGATATTTTGCAAATTTGGGGATTTAGACCTTGATTTGAGGTCAGATTCCGGAACTAATTACATATTCAACCTCGGGGTGAATGGGTAAACGAATTTTGGTCCAATCCTCGAGTTTTGACCAAGCGGGCACGGGGTCGGTTTTTTACTTTTAGGGGAAAATTTGGGAAAACTATAATTGTGTATTGAGATTGATTTCTTTAGGGAAAATTGATGTTATTAAGCTAATTATGACTAGATAAGAGTGGGTTGGAGGTGAATTCTAGAGGAAAAGCGGTACTTGAGCAGTAAGTGGCTTGCGGATCGAGGTAAGTGTCGTGTCTAACTTTGGCTTGAGAGATTATGTGTTATTTGCTTATTTGCTACGTGTTTAGTTGTTGAGTACAATGTATAGGTGAAATGACGAGCACATATGTGCTGTTGTTGAGACATAGCATGCGAGTGAGCCCTGTTCTTGCAATTGTTGTAGTCCTTAATCATATTGTTCATGCTTAGTGTAGTCATTTATGATGTTGGGCAACTTCTATCCGATTTTTACTGAGATTTGGTAATTGTTGAATATTGGCTCAAGGTTGAGGTTGGTTCTTGTTATTAAGTATTGATGAAATGCTAATTTTTCTTTCATATTTCTGTTTATCCGTTATTATTGACTTTGATTGGTGAGGAAGAGTGTAAAGCACGAAGGGTGATGTCACGCCATTTTATTATTTCACATGGCGAGGAAGAGTGTAAAGCACGAAGGGTGATGCCGTGCCATTTTATTATTTCATATGGTGAGGTTGAGAGTAAAAGCATGAAGGATGATGCCGTGCAGTTCTTTTACTGTTCTATTGTTGCATATGGTGAGGTCGAGAGATAAAGCACGAAGGGTGATGCCGTGCAATTTCTTTTACCGTTCTTACTTGTCTTATCTGTTTGGAGCATTTTGATTTATCTAGTTATATCACTGTTTCTGATTTCTTATATTGTGAACCCCTCAACACGTCCCCTCCTAATATTTCCTGTCTTATTTCTGTTATTGTTGTCATTGCTACATGTATGATTATACTGCACAAGTTATTTGTGGGTGTCTTATCCTAGCCTCGTCATTACTTCTCCGAGGTTAGACTCGACACTTACTAGTACATGGGGTCGGTTGTACTGATACTGCACTCTGCACTTTCTGTGCAGATTCAGGTATCGGTCCGAGCTGATTCTGATATTTGTAGCTGATTTCTACGCAGGAGACTCAAGGTAGAACTGCCGACATCTGCAGTCCCTGGAGTCTCCTCCTACCTGCTTATTTCACTGTTTCTTCGACTCATAAACAGTTGTATTTTTCCTTCAACCAAATATTTGTAGATAAATCAAAGTAGTTCCTGAGTTGTGACTCCAGATCATGAATATATATAGTAGATACAATGTGTTATGGGTTTCTGCTTCCTTATTATTATTTCATCATGTGTTAAATTATAGTAATTCACTGCAAGTTTTAAGATTATTGTGTTTGAATCTCTAATGTTGGCTTGCCTAGCAAGTGGAACGTTAGGCGCCATCACGGTCCTGACGGTGAGAATTCGGGTCGTGACAGATATCCATTTCGGTGTATATTTTTAAAGCTCAACAAGTTCCTCTTGGACTTGGAGGAGTACATTGCATTATCTCTGATAAACATTGTTCCCTTAGGTAGAGTTATAGTAGCTCTTCCAGAGCCTTAATTAAATTACCACTACAAGAAATTGTAGTAACATCTGTCTTACACATACTTAAATGAGAAAAATATTTCTTCTCTTTGAATATAGTATGTGTCGTACATGAATCAATTAAACAAATATTTTTACAATTAAACTTTAATCTAAATTTGCTTTGAAAGATATACATATTTGCTGCAAACGTAAATGAAGTAGGCAATTTATTATACATAAATGAACAAGGATTTGATGTTAAATTCCCTAAAGGCAAAGATGATGTTCTCGTACACTTTATAATCCACAATCTGGTAGGATCAGTATCACTTTGACGTCGTTGGAATAATAAATATTAATTAAAAATTTAATTGTACACAACATTTGTATTCTTACGTGTGTGTTCTTAAACACAAATGTTTGTGAAATGTGCTGCATTATATTTTCCCAATACCATAACTAATTACCAGTTCAAACACCACAATCACAATAGTACATCAATGATAATCACGATGCGCAAAACAAATACCGTTTCATACCACAACGTTCATGTTGTATTAGCAGCCACATAATTAAGCAATATCAAATAATAGTAATTATTTAAAACGAATATTAGAACTATATTTAATGAAAATAAACTAACATTATTTCATAAAATAAATAACACTAATGACTACTACTTATATAAAGAACTATAGTTACATAATGTTATTCACTAGCTACTAAGAATAGACGAAAAATAAAAATTAAACTACTCAATCATTTTTAACCACGGATCCATCACTGATCAAGTGGGCTATTTTTCTATCAGGGTGCTCAAAGAAGTCTGCAACATCTAAATGGGTGATGTCAAATTTATTGTCGGAGACAAAATTAGCTTTAGGGTCTTTGTTCTTTAGAGATGCTTGATAAAGTTCAACCAAATATCTTGGTGCACGACAAGTATTTGCCCAATGGCCTTTTCCACCACAACGATAACATTCAGTTTCTGAACCCTTTGCTTTTGGCTTCTCATCTTTCATTTCCATCTTTGGTGGTTATTTTTCTTTGGGGGATGATTAACACCAGGAAAATTTCTTCCTTGGCCACGACCACGACCATGAATAAGGCCACGACCTTTTCCATGCTTAGCATAATGGGAATACACCTCATCCACTTTCATGCAATGGTGTAGACCCAGCGGGTCGATTTTCGTGATTTCTCATGAGCAAGTCCTTATTTTGTTCAGCCACAAGGAGAAGAGAAATCAACTCAGAGTACTTCTTGAAACCTTTCTCTCGGTACTGCTGTTGCAAGACCATATTGGAGGCATGAAATGTTGTGAACGTTTTTTCAAGCATATCATAGTCAGTGATAGTATCTCCATAGAGTTTCATTTAGAAGTAATTATGAACATCACAATATTGTATTTAGAAACAGACTTAAAGTCTTGGAGCCTCAGATGAGCCCAATCATATCGTGCTTGTGGAAGAGTGACCAACTTTAATTTGTTATACCTTTCCTTTAAGCCGTTCCACAAAACAAATGGATCTTTGACTCTGAGATATTCTATTTTCAACCCTTCATCAAGGTGATGACGCAAGAAAATCAAGGCCTTAGCACAGTCTTGGGTAGATGCTTTATTTTTGTCTTTAATGGTGTCTCCAAGACCCATTGCATCTAAATGGATTTCAGCATCCAACACATATGTCATATAGTTCTTGTCCGAAATTTCAAGGGCAACAAACTTTCTTTTCATAATATCAGTCATAATTAAAAGAGGAGAAAAATTATACCTTAGTCTTCTCAAAGAGCTTCTTGAAACGGTAGAGTCTCATACTGATAACGTGTAATAAAACTTAAAGAAGAATATTGCAAAGTAAGAGAGAGAATTCTTATTGCTTTGAGATGAATTACAATGAAATAAGACCCCTCTATTTATTGGGAAGGAGTGGCTTAGCCACCAAATAAAATATAGACATTCACCTTAAATAAAACTCTATTTATAACATGTATAATATAGTAAATTGTTTTGCTAATCAGCAACGTGATGAGGGAAGCGGATGTGGAAGTCAGGCTTGACTCACAGGTCATCCTCAAGAGAGAAAGTTTTAAGTACTTAGGGTCAATTATCCAGGGAGATGGGGAGATCGACGGGGATGTTACACACCGTATTGAGGTGGAGTGGATGAATGGAGGTTAACGTCTGGAGTCCTGTGTGACAAGAATGTGCCACCGAAACTCAAAGGTAAGTTCTATAGAGCGGTGGTTAGACCGGCCATATTGTATGGAGTTGAGTGTTGGGCAGTCAAGAATTCACATATCCAGAAGATGAAAGTAGCATAAATGAGGATGTTGAGATGGATGTGTGGGAACACTAGGCTGGATAAGATTAGGAATGAAGATATTCGGGAGAGGGTGGGCGTGGCTCCCGTGGACGACAAGATGCGGGAAGCGTGTCTTAGATGGTTCGGACACGTGCGGAGGAGAATCCTAGAGGGACCGATTAGGAGGTGTGAGTGGTTGACTTTGGCAGGCACGAGAAGAGGCAGAGGGCCGCCTAAGAAGTATTGGGGCGAGGTGATCAGGCAGGACATGACGCAACTTCAGATTTCCGAGGACATGACTCTTGATAAGAACATGTGGAGGTCGAGCATTAGAGTGGTAGGCTATGAGGTAGTCGAGAGTTCTCCCCTCTTTGTACCGAGTAGTCTGATAGAGTTTTGTTTAGGTTTATTAGCGGTCTATATTGTGTTCATATTGTTGTTGTGCATAGTTTTGGTTATTGTCCTTTCACTTATTCGTTGTTGTTATTTTCTTTGTGACATCTTTTGTTGTTATATGCCTTTTCTTTTGTTTCTTTTATGATATTATTGTCTCTCCTGTTGAGCCGAGAGTCTCACGAAAACAGTCTCCCTTACACTTTAGTCTTTTCAGACCCCACTAATAAGATTTTACTGGGTATATTGTTATTGTTGTTGTTGTTGTTGTTTTGCTAATCAACACAATGGAGCGGTAGGTGCATTATAATTCTCCAGAAAATCCGTGCCTTAAAATTGGGACATTTTGGTCTTCTTACCCCTAAATTCCCATCTTCTTCTTTTCATTCCCATTCTCAAAGTTAATGAGGAACATGAGTTTCTACATATTTTTACTCAAAATTCAGTACCATAGTAACGTCACTGATCCCTCCAAATGAATTCCTAAATATATTATGCTAATCAAATTAATAACCCCATTACAAATCCCTTAACTACGTTCTTTAATCTCTGACTCGAGAAAGAGACCTCTGTTTTCATCTGTCCGGACAGGAAATGTCGTCGACGGCGCAGAGAGGAGAATCCGACGATGGCAACACCACCTTATCTGAAATGGATTCATCTTCCTTGAAATTCGGGACACCGGAGGCGTTGGAGCAGGTGCGTAATCTCACTGACGTTGGAGCCATGACTCGTCTTCTCCACGAGTGCATTGCTTATCAGCGAGCCCTAGATCTAGAACTGGACACAATCCTCTCCCACCGCATTGATCTCGACAAGCAGCTCTCCGGCCTCCAAAAATCCACTCAAGTGCTCGACATTGTTAAAGCCGACGCCGATCACCTCTTATCCAACGTCACCTCTACTTCCCTCCTAGCCGATCAAGTTAGCGCCAAAGTCCGCCAGCTCGATCTTGCTCAATCGCGCGTCAACGACACTCTCCTTCGCATAGATGCCATTGTTCACCGCTCTAATTGCCTTGACGGCGTCCGCAAGGCGCTTGATTCCGAGGACTTCGAATCTGCCGCCAATTACGTCCAGACCTTCCTCCAACTTGACGCTAAGTATAAGGATTCCGCTGCCTCCGACCAGAGAGACCAGCTCTTGGCCTCCAAGAAGCAGCTTGAAGGGATTGTTCGCCGGAAGTTGGCTGCCGCAGTAGATCAGCGGGATCATTCGACTGTTTTGCGGTTCATCAGGCTGTATCCGCCCCTGGGATTGGAGGAGGAGGGACTGCAAGTCTACGTGGCCTATTTGAAGAAGGTTATTGCCATGAGAACGCGCCTCGAGTACGAGCAATTGGTGGAAATGATGAGCGATCAGCAGGGGCCAGGTCAGAACCAGCTTAATTTTGTGTCCTGTTTGACTAATTTATTCAAAGATATTGTCTTGGCTATTGAAGAGAATGATGAAACTTTAAGGAACTTGTGTGGAGAGGATGGCATTGTTTATGCTATATGTGAACTTCAAGAAGAGTGCGATTCTCGCGGTTCCACTATTATAAAGAAGTACATGGACTATAGGAAACTAGCTAAAGTGACTTCTGAGATTAATTCTTATAAGAGTAATTTGCTATCCGTTGGAGTTGAAGGACCGGACCCTCGAGAGATTGAAGTATATTTGGAAGAGATCTTGTCTTTGACGCAGTTGGGTGAGGATTACACTGGTTATATGATATCAAAGATTAGGGTCTTGAGTTCTGTTGATCCCGAATTAGGTCCCCGTGCCACTAAGACTTTTAGGAGTGGTAATTTCAGTAAGGTTGTCCAAGATATAACTGGTTATTATGTGATCTTGGAGGGGTACTTCATGGTTGAGAATGTGAGGAAAGCTATAAAAATTGATGAACTTGTGTTTGATAGTCTCACAACTTCCATGGTCGACGATGTGTTCTATGTTCTGCAGAGTTGTTGTCGGAGGTCCATATCCACTTCGAATATCAACTCCGTGATTGCAGTGCTAAGTAGTGCTGTAAGTCTGTTGGGTGGTGAGTTCAATGAGGCTTTGCAGCAGAAGGTCAGAGAGCCTAATCTTGGAGCAAAACTGTTCACTGGTGGCGTTGCTGTGCAAAAGACTGGTACGGAGATCGCCACGGCTTTGAATAATATGGATGTGAGCAGTGAGTATGCATTGAAACTACGACATGAGATTGAAGAACAATGTGCTGAGGTTGGTCCTAAATTCATGTATTGATCCCTCCTATTGTTTAATGTTAATCTAGTTTATGAATGTGACATCTGCTTTTTAAGAGGCGAATAAGTGAAGTTGTAATTTTGTTGCTCGCCTTCATGTATGCTGTACTTCTTTGGTGTATTTATTTGTTTTACTGGGTGATAAGTAAATTGAACATTGAATTATGAAATGGTTTTCTGTTGCTTGCATTTCATACTATAGTCTTGCGATATGAAAACTATTGTGCTTTCTGAGAATCTGTTGAAAGTTTAACACACCCATATATAACCTTAGATTCCATTGGGAATCTGGGATTATACCCATGTGTAGGTTACTCTTTTTTTTTCTTTGATTTCTCAAATACCGTTGAAATCTAGAATGATTGTGTGTGACACTCATCTCTTGCCTTTAATCTTTGAATGTTAAAGTGGTTGTGCTTTGTGAGATTACTTGAGAATGAATTATAACCTCAAATCCTATGCAGAAGTTACCATTTATTGGATTATTCTTTCTTTTTTGCTAGTCTTAATTGGATTGCATTGTCAGGTGTTTCCTGCGCCAGCAGATAGAGAGAGGGTCAAATCCTGTTTATCTGAATTGAATGAGATGAGCAATGGTTTTAAGAAGGCCTTGAATATTGGCTTGGAACAACTAGTGGCTACTGTGACACCTCGAATCCGGCCAGTGTTGGATACTGTTGCAACAATCAGCTATGAGCTGTCAGAATCTGAATATGCTGACAACGAGGTAAATGACCCATGGGTTCAAAGGCTTCTCCATGCTGTAGAGAGCAATGTGGCTTGGCTTCAGCCATTAATGACTGCTAACAATTATGACTCGCTTGTGCATCTGGTCATTGACTTTATTGTTAAGCGGCTTGAGGTTATCATGATGCAAAAAAGATTCAGTCAACTTGGAGGTCTTCAACTTGACAGAGATGTTCGAGCTCTTGTCAGCTACTTCTCCAACATGACCCAGAGGACTGTTAGGGACAAATTTGCTCGTCTAACCCAAATGGCTACAATATTAAACTTGGAGAAGGTCTCAGAGATTCTGGATTTCTGGGGTGAAAACTCAGGACCCATGACCTGGAGACTTACTCCAGCTGAGGTTAGAAGAGTGTTGAGTTTGAGGGTTGACTTCAAGTCTGAAGCAATAGTGGCTCTCAAGTTGTAACCCATTTCCATGGTTTATTTTGTTCAATATGTCTTTATATGCTGTTACAGTGCTACATTTTGTATTTTCAGGTTTCTTTAACTTCCGTAAGAGATTGTAATGGGCATGAAATCTTTGAAATATAGTTCAGTGCTTCCCATTTTCATTCTTAAGTCGAATATCTTTCTTTTACTTTTTGACATTTCCTGAATCCTCGTCTTAACGTGACTCTTTTGCATATGAGTTCATCTTCTATAATCTTCAAAGCAGCTCTATGATTCTCGTCACAGTGATTATATATGTAAAATAAAATGTGTGTTGAGATATTACTTCTCAAATAAAAAGATCGTGCCTTTAGCTCTGTTGGAAGATCACAGGTAATTTGCGTTCACAGAAATTAATCTGATTGTTGGTTGAGCCTGGCATCATTTATTTGCTATTTGGATTGAGTTTCTTCTTTGGTAATTCGGCTGGTCACTGTTGGATCATTTTGTTCCAGCATTTTTTTACATTGTTTGTCAATTGATTTCAAATTATGTATGTGTCACATGATATTATTTTCCTCGAAGCAGGGAGTTTACTGTCGACATACGTGCTTGCCCACCTAGGGTAGTTCTAGAACTTGCAATTTTCTCTGTGAGGGTAAGGCCTGTATGCTGTGCACTGGTTGCTATATACTGACCGAAAAGCTGGTCATTTTCTATTGATTTTCGTTTCTTCCCCGTGCTTAAAAGTTTATCTTACTGAAAATTCTTAGTTACTGTTCTCGGTGCTGACGTACCTGCTTATTGGAGGGTCACATGAGCCATTTTACACTTGCATTGCCTGTCACCTCAGGCGATATCTTACATCAGTTGTTCTCAGAATACATGTGTAGGAGAGTAATTTATCAGTATGTTTTCAGATATTCCCACATGTTCATATAAGGGTTACTTTGCAATCAGCTAAATCTGGTCAAACAGTAATAGTTTTGGCTTTCACTAGGGTTGTTCTTGTATGTCTTCATGCTGCCATTGGAGCTCCAGAGGCTGCAGAATCAGCGTATGATGCTCCACTTTATTGTATTGATATCCCAAGAGTGGACTATCTTTTGTTATGAAAGGTAAGGTTTTTGCAACAATGAATCATGAATGAGGAATCTCAGAAGGTAGCGCTTTGGTCAGTTTGCTTACTTCTTGGTTTCTTTCAGGATTATTCTTGTTTTTTGATTTTCGGTGTTTGATGCTGTCGTCCTAAGTTATAACTATCAGCAATAGCTGCAGTTAAAATACTTTACTAGGATGGTTTGCCTGATTTAATAAGTCTACTCTTAGCCAATTGCTAAAGATTTCTGAGGAGTCAACTAGGCAATTGTAGTCTAGATTCAGTTAATTTGTTCTTGAAATTGGTAGACGAAATCCTGGTTTTTGTTTTCATTGAAAATTTTTGTTCTTTTATTTTTTTAATTTTGTATTTTTGTTCTTTATTGCTTCTTGAGCCTATATTTACTGACGTGGAGTATGGAAGCTTTCTGAGGCCATTGGATTCACTCAATTGAAATTCCATTGATGAGGCTGGATGTCAATTCCTGTAAAGAAGGGTAGAGGTTCGTGTTTAGTGTATGTGCGCCCGTGCATGTGTTCTGCTTCGGAAACTGAAAAATGCAATTTTTCCGAATAACTTTGAACTTGATCTAAAAATGTTAGTTGATGTGTGTGAATATTGTGATTCTAAAATGGATAATACTCTGTGGTGCAGTGTTAGGAGGGAATCAGATAGGTCGATTCCCAGTTCAGGTTGTCGATAGGAAACTGTTACCCCATGCTAAATAATTATTGGATTCTAATGTATTAGTCGATATTACTCTGTGGTGTAGTATTAGGAGTGAATAAGAGCGATCCGCAGCATGTAGTGATTCTTTAGGGCTGGCTCTGGTTGTTGATCTCCGCTGAATAGCTAAACGTGCTTAGACCTTCTTTTTAGATGGAAATGTGCTTATAACTTAGGGTATAAAAGGTTGCAGTTTTGGCAGTTGGTGTCTGAAGTTATGGAGACTTTTGTTTTTTTAATGGGGACTGGTTTTGCTCACTAATATTTTTTCCTTTTTAAGGAGGCATTTTTTCTATAATAAAGAAGGTGTTTTTCTTGTTATCTTATTATTAATATGTTGTTAGGTTCTGATTTATCAAAGGTTTATGTTCTGAGGTTCTGACATAGAGATGGCAGAACTTCTGGTAGAAATTACCGAGGAGTTAACTTAGAAATTATACTCTACATTCAGTTTCTGTATTTTGTTCTTGAAATTGGTTGACAAAATTCGAGTTAGCATTCTTTACATTTAGTAGTTCGCATTTCGACTATGTCATTTTAGTTTTGATGAACATAAGGATGTTCCTAAAATTCCTGATGTGCTTATTTATTTGTTAATTGCTGAGTGTTTCGTCTATTTGTCATATTCCAACTACACATAATTGAAGATTGATGCGAGCTGCCAGCTGAGCTAAAATAAAAGTTTAGTTTTGTTTGATTTTCCTGGAAATAGGATGATACAGAATTCTTTTGATTTGACAATTTATGGGGGTTGAACACATTAAGTTGTAGAGAACACGTTATTGTCAGACTCCTAGGGGGACATAAACGTTTTCTTTTTCATTTTTTTTAAAGCAGGAAATCTGCATTACTTTATATCCACCATTAGATGACCATTGTAGTTGTTCATCAGCTCACTAAGAAAGAGAATAGGTTTGGTGTTTTCCTCTAATATGTGCTCCTATTATTTTTAAGGTTTGCGGCTTTGTTATGGGGACTGTGTTTGGCAAATACATCTGCATTGCTTCTTGTGCATCACCAGTTTCGTGGAGTTCTGGAGGTTTATATCTCTATTTTATACAACATGGTGATCTACTGGAGAAACTGGAGAGGTAGCAACATTCTCTTTGATTCTTATAATATTATTATTATTTGTTTTTTGAAGCTCAAAAATTCAGTTAACGATTAGTGGTAACTTTAGCCAGCAACTATACCGAATATAGAAAGAGAGAAAAATTTGAGAAGCAACTGCCTTTCATTTTTTCAATGCAGCGCTTGACGTTTAGGGGCATGCTACAATGCCAGCTTGGAGGAAGCAGAAAAGTATTTAAACCTTTCAAACTGAGAAGAAAGTATATCTTTCTCTATCTTTAGTTAATTAAGTTGAAGGGAACATTCTTGATTATTAGCTTAGAAAGGAGTTAGGAGAGAAGCAGAGGACCAAAATTTCAGTTGCTTTTCCAAGCTCTACAATCCAAAAATATAGGACTGCCAGAATGTTTTAATATATGTACTCTTTCCAATTTAAAACCTTCCTCCAACCACTCCGGATAGATTGAAAATGTTGGTCTTTTTACTCTAAGAGTTTGTTGGCAGGGTGAACAGCGACATATATTGATTTAACCTATATATATAGAGAGAGTTTTGTTTCTGTTTTTGCCCTCCCTCCTATTGTATTGGTGGTGGAGACAGACTCATCACAGTGGAAGCTTTTCCATGTTTAAAGCTAAAGTGTCAGCAACATTATTGAATAGCTGCTATAGCAAGTTAAATTTTGTTATGAATGTTTAATCCTTTGGCATCTAATGGATGATTGTGTAAATCGATAGAGTTTAGTTGTTTTTAATTTAAATGAACAAGTTATATTTTGCGAGTGAGTCTCTGCATCAATATGAAAGGGGTAGGATAGAGGATGGTTAGCAAGAGGAGTAGAATAAAAATAATCTGTAATATTACGGTCAAAAGAGCTATTTGCCTTGATGGTGTTCGTTGGAGATTCGCATTTGCCTTGTCCATTGGAATGCAAAACTCGCACCTGGTGAGAGTGTTAGAGGTGCTACATTGAGCTTTTGCAATTGGCTTGTCGATACACACACCACCATATGTTGGAAGCTGTCTAGCTTAGCATACTTTAGAGATGACTTTGGACAAATTGTAATCTTTGGGTCCTTGTTTTCGGATTATTATTTATATGTTAACCACTAGGCAGCCTGCCTAGTGGTATATTTGTTCTAAAAAAAAATAAAAAGAGCTATTTGACTTCCCCTATGCCGTACTTCCCTGAGCTTTATTATAAAAATGTCAAAAATGGAGGTCCATATATCTTGTTAAAAATTGTGCAAATTTTGTTTGAGTTGCCAAGCTTAACTTCTTTGCAGAAAGAAATTGGTTGTATTCGTTAGACCTGATTTTCTTGGGAAAGATGTATAATTCACCACTTGTTAGATGCCTGTGCCTGGTTCTTTACCCTTTTCTGCATGTCTCAAAAGGAATTAATTTCATTTCTGAATAAGACAAGCCAACTATCTTGTGTATGTATTCATTGATTATCACTATAGGTTATATTTTTGCCGATAGTCATCTTTAATCTTGTTATATGAACTTATACTATTTCTGTTATGGTGGTGTGTATAATTTAGTTAAGTGGGGCTCTTACTATGTCTATAGCAATAAAAAGAAATAGTTTTATCTGTGTTATATTTAAGGCTTTAAATGCTATACATGTCTGTTAGCTGTATTCATCTTTTTTGTTATTGTATTGAATTTGCCAAGTGCTTGGTAATATTATGAGCAACCTTGCTTACATGCAGTATTGCTAGAATCAATTTCTCGGACAGAAGGCCTTTACTAGCAATCTTTTGACCATCATTGTAATCGGTAAGCCTTAGAAGGAAAACAAACTGTTTTATGTAATGTTAATACTAATACATTTGTTTAACAAGAACATACGTACTTGGCCTGTAACTAGTATCTATATCTTACGAGAAGACTTCTAGTTAGTTGGCTGAAAACTCTCTTCTTACATTCACGAGCAGTGTACAAATAATTTTTTTTTTTTTGTTGATAAATTAACCATAAGCATATAGATCATCGAATAATGATTTTCATCCAAAATGTGCAGTGGTGGCATTTCAAATAAGAGTATTAGAATATACTACGATGACATCCAAGTTTGGTTATTAATGGAGCAAAATTCTGGTACATGACTACTGAAGTGCTTCCTTGTTAACAGGGGGTGTAGTAAGAAAACAAAGAAGAAATAATTGACCTCTTGAAGTAGAATACTTAACTAATAGTAGTAACAAAATCCAGCTGCAAAAGTGAAGGACTTCCACTGTCGGCCTATGTTCCTAGACAATGCCTGATATCCTTTTGCTGTTCTCTTTCTTTCTACGTTAGAGGATCCGTATCATGAGACCCTCCCGCCACTGAGCGTCCGGGAACTCCCAGTTAATAAAACAATATCATTAAAGAGACACTTCTCTTCTAGTTCCTATTCTTGCTCTTCCAATTCAGAAAGACCTGTCGGAAATCCCGGTTATTACCTTATCGAACCCAAGCTCAACAAACATTTGGATAATTTGGGCATCCCATCTTTCAACTGTTAAATTTGTTATTACTGTGCTGATAATGTTTTTTATCTTAGCATAATGTATATGCACAAAATCATACCCTTTATATAAAAACATCAAGGCATGAAAAGCCAACACTATGCGCAGTAACCCCGTATCTGGAGTCTATTATCTGCTAAATAAGATTGAACCAGATGCAGAAATATGTTACCATAACTGGACAACAGTTTCTGAATGTCAAACTTCTTAGCTGAAAAGTTCCACGCCTGCATTTTCAGCACCTTGCTACTTCAAATGCATCTTCAGTTAAGTGTGTCTTTTTTTGCTTTTCTGCTTACACTTCCATACAACCTATTTCATCCAATGCATTAGCACAAAGTGGCACTATCCCAAGTTTTCCAGCTCTCTCTCAATCCAAGCCTCACTATCAATCTCGTCATCCTTGGCTAATTTCTTCAGTGAGTTCTTTTCCAATTTCCTCCTCTTCAATCTCTCCTTGATTCGATCAATATCAATATTTCCATTGTGATCACCAGCAGAGACAGTCCGGCAAATTTCTTTTTTGGCGTCATCCTTAATTGGCTGACAAACACCATCCTCAACTGCACTATTTGCACTACCACACTCGCTCTCTGTCTCCTTGACAGTGTTGACGATGTTACAGGATTCTTTCTCACTGCATTTGGATGTCACGGAGGTAGACGACCCTCTGGCCTCCACCAATTCCATATTCCTGGAATCTTGTGCAACAACTGACACGCTTGAGATACAAGACTCTGTGCTGCTTGATGTTGCCTTTCCAGCAACAGGTTTTAATTCAGCCGACCTGCCAGACATGGATAGTGTTACTTGCTTTTGATTCTGCTCCAGCAACTGAAGCATCTTTTGAATAACCTCTGAGAAAGAATAAAATAGAAGAAGAAGTTAGGTGCTCAAGTTACTAAGGTCGCGGAACAGCATAATAGGATGGAAGGGAAACATTTACCAAGGAATAAGGGTTAGTTCATAAGAAAAAGAAACATATACAAGGAAGGTAAAACAACCAAAAGTATTGACTCCACACAACTTCTGGATTAATATTGTTATCCAGTATAGAGCATGTCACAGTTTCAGGATTTTTTCCTTCGAGACAAAGTTAACTGTAGGTCTTCCATACAGAGTAGGGTTTGTCTTCCAGTGCTTCCTTTAAGATATTGCGAGTGTATATCAGTTTACATTTGTGAATAATATAAGTTTGACATGATTGAAACATTACAGGCCTTCGCCCAACCATTTAAAGATTACTAAAACAAGACCGCATTTCCTATGAGTTTTTCTTCTAGTCTATGAAGACTTTGTAAAGTCGATCCTAGTGAACCAAAGATATCCAAACGGGAAAATCTGAAACCTAATTGTCTGAATTGTTAGCAGAAAGAACAGCTCTGATATTTAATTAAAAGCTCTACAGTTAGCCTGCAGATTCAGTTGCCCACTGTCTTCTCAAGAACTCATCAGCTTTATTATGATTTTAACTCTACAATGGAGATCTTTTTTCATCACCTTCAAATGACATGAAATTGCGAAAAACTAATATGGTAAAATCCGCAAATATAACATACCTTCTAACTGTTTCGGTGCAACGTCAAATTGCATCCACCAGGGATTCCCTTTTCCAGTAGGCAATTTCACTTTCAGAAGTTTAGCAGCAAGGAACATGGAACCAGCAGCTATATAATGGGGCTTATACTGCAAGCACAGTGTTGTGCGAAGCCTACCAACCACATGATTATTAATTTCTGGAGTTCCAAATTTGGAAGTAGAAAATAAGTGAATCACATTCTACAAATAAAGAACCATCACCATCGCGTGAAAAGATACTAACCAATCATTCACAAAATTCCAAGCTACTTTGACCATCTCCTTGTTAGAAATTTCCAACATCTTCATAGCTGCAACAAGTGCCTTGTAAGGATGTTCGATGTTAAGATCAAATGCAACTGTCGCAAGCAGCATTCTCTCACCAGCTACAATCGACTCCTTTTCCTTATCATAGATATCCTGTGATATGAAGCATAACATTAGGAAGAAAAAAAAAGAATAGAAGTTAGCGGGAAATAACAAAGCTGTGATAATTGATGACATACCTTTTGTCTGATCCTCAGTGGAGCTGACGGATCCCATTTATAAACTAACTTGTAGGAAACAACAACAAAATCACTCAGCCAGCGTGGTGTTTCTTCAGCTTTGCAGGCAAGGAACATGCTCACCGTTGCGACAATCTGCACAGAGTGCAGTGCCACACCAAAGAGCGCATGATGAATCAAAAGAGAGGGACATACTTATAATGCAATACTGTAGGCCTGATTTGGCATTATATTGATATCTGAACCAAGTCCAGATAGTCTTACAAAGGGTAACATCAGAATTTACTACGAAAACAATTGCACATTTGCAATATATTTTACTTCACGGTAGAGCTAAACATAACATTGTGTATACAAGTGTTTTATCCTGTCAAGCAGCGCAAGTCCCGGTTTGGAAACACAAATATTTAACTGTCTGCAAGACATTAACCATGCTTAAAAGAACTTCACAGCAGATCTGAGTTTCTTAGTCAATTGCGATTACAAGAGTAAGAAATGACTTCTACCTGCCAATGGTTCTTCGCATGTGATTGACGCATGTAAAAGCGATGACACAACATCATTGCAGTAGCTATGGTCACTTGAGGCCTGAAAAATTAATATTCAACAACCTCCTATGAGAAATTGAGCATAAACAAGATGCATGAATTCTCTCGGGAAAAAGTACGGGAATGAGAGAAAGAGACCAACACAAAGGATATAGTGCTCGTGCTACACAGAGATATCAAACTTTTCTCTACTGATTAAAATAGAGTGGATCTTACACTTTCAGCTCTATGCCAAGCTCTTGCAGGAAAGAGCAGTACAACTTCCTTAGATGTGACTCTTTTTCATAATCGATCCCATCCTTCCTTGACGGAGAGTGATCCTCTATTTCTTCTTTAGTGAAGTACCATCGTTGGGTCAAAGACTGAGATTTTTCTTGAATGTGCATGCTAGATGCAACTCTTGCAAGTTCTGGATAAGAAGGATTCTCTGGCAGTTGTCCTGCCATGTTCTTTCCCTCTTTCGCCAAGCAGATTAGCGGAACAGAATTTGGAAGCTAAATAAGTTCTTTGTTCCAAATAGGTAACTGGAATATTCTGCAAGTAGAAAAATATAACTTTCTTAGGAAGTTGAATCCTTGCTAAGTTTAATCATCCAAGAAAATTCATAGAGCCGAGAACTTCCAAGCCAGTTGCATTCATGGTCAGCTAACAGCAAATGGCTAATCCGTTTAGAATCTTAAACTTTCTCCTACTTTCCATCATGAACCATAATGGAATCATGCTTACAGACAACTTAAAATGACTAATGCTGATAGTCGAAGACTACTTATTGTTGAATATAGACATCCAAGGCAAAGGCTGTTTATTGTTTAATTACCGAAAATTGTTTAACATTGGTAAGAAAAAAGAAGAGAAGAATCAAATTGAGCTAAAGAAATATCATAGAGACGATATACCTCAGTGCATTTGGAAGTAACACACATCCATTGGACAGGTTTAGCATAGAAATCGAATACCCTTCTCTCTAATTTCACCATTCTGGTATGGAGTACTTTTAACTTTTAAGTTATTCTTTTACTGAAGAGGACCTAAATAAAGTGGACTACATACAGAGATTTGACATAGCTGATCCCAACTACATAAATATAAAGTAGTTATTTGATAATTTGAAACCTATTTTCTTCACACGAAATAAGTGGTGGCATGGAGATTTCTCAATTATGTGTTGGTGACTTGAGCGCTTATTACTGCAAAATTAGAAGTAACCAATCAAAACATTACTAAAAAATTGGAAGTTATAATGACAGGTAGCAAAGGGAACTGAAGGCTAATTTCAGCAAAACAATGGGATTACTTGACACACAAAGAGCATCCCTTCTTTTTGAATCCATTAAGACAAAGTCAACACATAGAAAATGACACAAACTTCAGATCCAAACACCTGAAATTTTTTTTTTAAAAAAAAAAGGGCAAAACATGATCTTTGTAGAGAACTCTTAATTGAATTGATTATTTACCCCAATCATATCAATTATCATTAAGCATTTCTATAAAAGATACTGCGAAAAAACTTCCCCAAGAGGAAAGTAGAACAAAATAGCAAAGGCAATTTGACCCAAAACACGAATCATAAACAAGCCATAAATCTAAACATCATTATCAAATCGCATGCTTCCACTTTCAACACAATATATTGAATCTTGATTTTCTCTTAAATTTGAAGGAAAAAAAATAAGATCTTGAATTTCTCATTGCCGAAACAAAGAGGGGGGGTTAAGGAAGAAAAGAGCAAACCTGAAGAAAATTGAGAATAAAGCTTGCGATATCCGCTGTGTGAGTAGTAGAAGAGTGGCTAAGAAACAACGAATTTGGCAAAGAAAGAGCCTGAAAAAAGAAACTCTAAGTTGCAATTTAATGCTAATTGTTTAAGGTTAAGAATAAGAAGAAAGATATTCTGGGCAGTGGGAATAAGATAAGTTGACTCAACAATGTTACCTTTGGAAAGGTCTTCTGTCTTTCTCTGAGTTAGCCTTGGCTTCAAAGAGTTGCAACTACAAAAACACTTCTGGAATTTTCCGGTTAAGACTGACATATTTGTGTCGACTTGCAACTTGGCACCACTTTTGAACTTGTGGCCCTAAACAAGTTAAAAAAGACTCATGATATTTGTATGGTTTGTAGAATTATAAATTTAAACTAAATTATTTAAAAATTAAAAAATAAATCATTCTTTTAGGAACATATCAGAAAGGAAATAGGTTCACATAAATTAGAACGGATGGAGTATTAAGTACCCTATTTGTTTTATCCTGGATTATATATTTCTTTAGATTAAGAATTTTTCGATTAAGACTATAATAAAATATTTAAGATAACTTGCTGAGAGGCGCGTGAGTAATAAAGAAATCTTAAAAATAAGTACACATGATTGTACGGGAAAACATAAATAGCCGCCCATTAGTTTTTACAACTCCTCCTAGCCCTAAAAACTAGTTTATAAAATAGAACCATAAAATAGTGTAGCCATATCAAATAGGATCATCATATAGAATTTCAGATAGCAAGGCAAAAAGCTCGCCTCGCCCCCCTACAATTACGTTTATCTGAGTGGAACGTTATATGAAAAGAAGACATTCCCCGTATGTGTGTACCTATATGAAGTTGTGTATAATTATTTTATTATTTATGTATATTTTTCCTTACTTGTATAATTTATGAATAATTCTGTTTACTTCATGTATAAATGTTATAGCTGAATACTTTTGAGCTTGCAAATTGATTATCCATTCACCGTTGTATAATGAATATATAGATGTATATAACTATGTTGCATGTGTATTATATATAATCCTTGTGTAACTGTGTATATTTTTTATTATATGCTACATGTGTTTTCATTTAGATGTATAATTTGTGGATAATTCTGTTTAATTCGTGTATAAATATTATAACTGTATAATTATTCGAACTTGCAGATTCAATATTGATTTATCATTGAATAATGAATGTATAACTCTGCTTGCATCTCTCAATATCAGAACCAACTTTTAGAAATAGAAACCTTCACTTCAATGGAAGAAATTGAGCGAAAACAGGGAATGAAGGGAAAGAGAAACTGAAATTCCTTACTTCGCTGGGAGAGATCTAAAGAGAGACCAAAATACACAACAGAAAAGACCCTTTTTAAGGGTAGCATATTCCTATATTTTCGGATGGGTAACAGATCCCCTATAATCGCTAAAATTAAGTGATTTCAAATCACAATCCCTACAATTACGTATAACTTGTTAACTGGCTAAAAAAGTAAAATGGATGTGTACAATGTTTAAAATAAGTTATAAAAATAAAATAGGTTCATTTAGAGTTTATGACTAATATGGAATGCTAGTTAAGTTAATTGTTCATGATCGTATACGCTCGACATCTGATGGGCTTCCGTCCTACTAAGAAATTCCTGAATTTTATGACACTTTCGAAGAGTTCTCTCCAAGTTGTCTGCAAATATCACATTGAGTTGTGATTGCCGAGCTTCAAACCTTTGAAGTTCATCTTCAGTACCCTCAGGGATTGGCTCGTCAGACTTTTCAGTGAAAGAGAGGTTTGGTATTACACCTGTTTTCGTACGTAAGAGTACGTCATAAGTCAATTGATGTAAACTCAAAAAAAAGATCATCTTTGAAAATACATAAAGTAAGTTAATCATGGTACCATGGAGGTTACAAATATTTAATATCATGAATAACAAGTACCAAGAGGGTTGGAAGGCTTAGAAGCTAAATGAATTGAAGAAAATAAGTCTCGTTAATAGTCAATCAATTGGGAATGTTATAACATATACTTTTGGGGTGAGAGTAGTGTGATTAAGATGATAAAAAGTTTATGCTATGATTTATTTTAGTCATATCATAGTCGTGTTTTAAGTTTTGAAGTCAAGCGAGTTGTGGAACAAAAGTTTGCAAAGGTCATCACAAGTTACATTCATAAATATGCTGAAAATTAGGTCAAATGTCTCTTCAATTTTTCCCAAATATACTTAGAGTTACGCGGTGATCCACCCATAAAATTGAACATTTATGAGTCCATTTTCTAACGTATTAAACCATTTGTCAATACAACCTCGGGGTAGAGAGATATTTACAGTTTCGCGAGACTACACAGGTTGCATATGAGACAAGTAGGTGTGTCACTGAAGCTTTTTGAGAAATACATTTCGTGTGTTATATGAGGTCTTTTTGGGACATATTATATACCAAATTGAAGGTCTTGGATTTAGTTTCTAAATTTCTTAACCGTTCGTTCATAAAACATCCGGATAAAAAGATATAAGCGTCGGAAGAAGGGCCAATTCTAGGGTCCCAAGCTAGCACCTCTTTGATTTATCAAAAGTTGATATATATAGGTTTTAAATTGTCTTCTCTTCATTTTTCATAGAACACAGACAGAGAACCCCATAAACTTACCCTTTATCTCTCTACAAGGGTTCCAAAGATGATTAACATTCCGAGTATGAAATCAAGAAACAATAACATTAGAACAATCCCTACGACGTAAGCATCGCTCNAATTGAAGGTATTGAAATGTAGTTTCTAACACTCTTAACAGTTCATTCATACGACATCTGAATAAAAAGATATAAGCGTCGGAAGAAGGGTCATGCTAGGGTGCGAAGCTAGCACCTCTTTGACTTTTCAAAAGTTGATAATATAGGGTTTTAAATCGTCTTTCTCTTCATTTTTCATAGAACACAACCAGAGAACCCCCCAAAACTTTTCCTTAACCTCTCTGCAAGGGTTCCAAAGAAGATTAACATCCCGGGTACGAAATCAAGAAGTGATAATATTAGGACGATCCCTACAACGTAAGTATCGCTATATCGCCTCTCTTTTTCTTTGTAGTTTGAGTTTTGGAAGGTACTTCATAGTTAAGAAAACACCTACTTTCTGTATTTAAGATTTTAAATATCAATGAAGGTTGATAAATTCGTTTTCTAATAGTTAGAACTCACGGGACAGTGATCGGAAGCTGTGAGTTTGATTTATTTAACTTTTAGTGGACTGTTTTGTAGTCCACTCGTGTTGGCCTATTGTGATGCTGATTTATGGAGTTTGGAAAGATAAAGGGCATGGAGAAATTCTACATGTGGTAGGGTAGTAGGCTGGCGCTCGTCGTTGCAATTTCAGGCTAATAATGCCAGTTTTATTTTTGAATCGAGTTATCATTTGAGATACATGATATACTAGTGCCATCTAAGTTGTACATGTATTTTTTTTGTTATAGGGTTTGCACACTAGTTACCGTAATCTTGTTGTTGAGTTGCATTGACGAGTTGAGGTATGTTAAGGTTAAACTTTTCCTTCATTTTGGCATGATCTCGTAACTACATGCGTTTGATAACGATGCATAAAGAGATGTTCGTACTCCTGAATTTAAGTACATTATCCTAGTCTCATGAGCTACAATATTCTCCCTTATTAGGACTTTATATTCAGTTAAGTATTGTCTTATTCCAGTCAGGAGATCAGAGAGTATCAATGGGCAGGCCCATATTAGGCAACCTCAGATCAGATGGTAAGTTATATACCGAGCCTACTGTGGCCGAGCCCCTATGAGAGAGCCTAGAATGGCCGAGATACAAAGCCTAGTATGGTCGAGTGCCTATGAGCGAGACTACTACTGCACAACAGTTACACATACCGAGCCTTATAGAGTCGGACAACTATTTTACTTACTATATTGAGAGAGATGGGTCAATATTAGTAGGTAAGCATATCTCCATATTATATTTGACTCCCAGGTACTTTTAGTTATTATATTATCATTTCAGTTTCAGCTTTCAGTTATTTTCTTGCCTTACATACTTGGTACATTATTTTGTACTAATGTTACTTTTGCTGGTGACGCAGCATTTCATGCCTGCAGGTCCTGATAGACATTTGGATAGACCTTCCTAGTAGACAAAGTCAAACATCAGCTTGGTTGGTAAGCTCCACTTCCTCGGAGTTACCATGTCTAGACCTTGGAGTTCATTTTATATATACAGGTTGATGTGTAGCTCGAGGCCCTGTCCCTACCATGATACAGTACAGTTATCCCTATAGGCTTGTAGACGAGTCATGTACATTTTTAATATCAGTATTGTGGCTTTACCAGCCCGATGTATATGTTTAGTTTGGTACTGCTGGTTGTAGAAGTTATTTTCAAATGATTCAGAATATGATCTCATCGACCTAAGTTGAGGGTTACCCCTCCAGAGTTCATAGTTACAAAGTGGTACGCTCGGGTCGAGTATGGCACCGGGTGCCGTCCAAGCCTCTTCAGGTGTGGGGCGTGAAATTCTTGGTCAGATAAGTTCTATCCTAGGGAATCTACAAGCCGTGTCTAGTAGAGTCTTGTTTATGGGTGTGTTGTGCACTACACTTATAAGTAGAAGGCTATAGGGCATTTAGGACTGTCACTCTTTCTTCTTATTGTAAGAATTCAAACTCCTAAAATTTATTTTATTCATAATACAACTATACCTACATCCAGAAAGATAGTTGGTAAGAGATTGAATGTTGCTGTGGAAGAGTTGAGTCGGAAGAACTCAATTTTGCATCATGCTTACGATGAGTAAATGTGAGGTCTTCATCAGATCATGTGTGTACTAAGACGTGTAAGATTCTTGATAAAGAACCCTAAGGAATGAATATCTATCCCCCTATATGGTAAAAATCATTTAGAGAATCAGAAGGTAGATACAACTTTCAACAATTAACTTAAGCAAGGTGAAGGAGGGTACGAGGTACTCGGTTAGTAAAGATTATCAGTATTTACAATTCAGGCAGAGAAATATAAGCATTCTAAGTTACCTTCAACACTAACAGAGGTATGTACAATTGGTCACACATATCTCAGTTATGCCCTATTGGAGCTAACAAATATAGTTTAAGAGAAGGTCGGGATATCAAGATGCAACTGAGGTTAGAGTAACCCAAAATGGTGGATGGATTGTTAGAGTTAGATGATATTTCCGAATGATATTGTAAACGTGATAATAGTTCCCCTTCTGAGACACCCAAGCGGTGCACTCTGAATAGTACAATGAGATACGAATACTAGAATGTTCAAATATTTTGTAAGATAGGCACCAAAATCCTAGAAGGGACAAATATTTTCCTTAGTATGGCTCCCGTTCCTAGTAAAATGAGGATGTTAGGCGACCCGCAGAGCCAGTTGATAGAGCAAGGGGAGCAAAAAAAAGGAAAGATTTTTTTTTTGAAGTTCTCAAAATAATGTGATAGACAAAGATATTAGCAGGAGAATAAGAAAAGAGTAAATGAAGTATTATGAGTAAGATGTGATAAATTGGTGATAACGGTAAAACCAAAATATGACAGGATGACAGAATCTATAGTCAAATGAAGGAAAGGACAAGAGGTAACATGCCTTGAGACCATAAAGAGTATAAGCCATAAAGTCATATCCTTATTTCGAGAAATGAGTTGGTGAATCCAACATGATTGCTAGAAGGCTAAGTTAGACCTCCAGAGTAATAGAAATTAGCATAGGTTAGTAAACAAGAAAAAAAAATTGAACATGATTTAGGGACCGAAAGATTTGATAATAATCGGCATTGTGAGAATTTTAGATATTACATTCCAGCAATAATAGAATGGACAATGGAAGAATAACCTTTAAAGGTCATTTCGGAAGACGCTTCTCGAAAGCAAGCACTGTGAGCAGAGTTAAGCTTAAGGGACTAAGTATGCCAGTTACATCGCGCGTAAGAAATTCAGTTATCCTTGGTACATAGGGGTTAATACAAGGCGAGTATGAGTCAGTGAAGATGTGAAAAGACGCCAAAGATAAAGAGGTAACTATGGAACGGTAAAGGAAGAATGTGGTAAATAGGAAAAATGGATGAGATTGCATTTATTTAGATCCTACAGATACGTTGTGGCCATATTTTGCAAGCACGACACTGGGGAGAGGCAGTAAGGGTTCCTGCCCAAGATGTTATTGATAAATAAGTGTGAATAGACACTTGATACATAAGGATACAGTGCGAGGGGTAAGTTAAGACAAAGGACATAACCACAAAGAGGTTACGCAGAATGTAAATATGAGCATCGACTGACGAGTAGTTAGTAGTTGATTTAGGAAGAGCTTAGTTATGGCTAGATAAGAGGTCTCAGATAAATCAGTAGATCATGAAAGATAAACATAGTGAAACCTAGCATAGGAAATTCAGTCTCGCAGATACGACATTGGAATCCTTGAGAAATATTCAGATAGGAGTTAGGGTAGTAAAAGATATCGTATAACTTTTACAAAAATAAAAGAGAGTGCCACTAGGGAGACAATCAAAATTTCAATTCAGAAGAAACCCTACGAGCATAAGGGCGTGGAGACAAGTAACTAAGGATAATGATAGGAGAGTAAGAACATCAGAAATTCCATGGGGTATACAATGTAATAAGCTCGCAGCTTTACAAGAGTCAGAGGGTCTTCCCTAAGTACTGCAACGAAAGACTAGTTGAGAAAGTAAGGAAGAAGGTTTCAAGCTAAGCATAATGACTTAAAGAGGAAATGATCTTATAACAACAGTCTCACTACAACATTGTATACATTCCATAAGAAAGTGGCACCTATCGTGGGAAATAAACGGAAAAAAAGAGAAGTAATATTCGAGATCTTATGAGTTGCACGAAATTCCAATATATGTGGGCACTAATGTAATCCAAGTACCCATGCAACAAGTGGCAGAACGACCAGGAAAAGTAATTGCTTACTTTTAAAGAAAGCTGAGAAGGCACGAAAGGAATTATTCGATCAATGACCCAGAGTTAGTTACATTATGAACACACTTAATATTTTGGAGTATTATCCATGCAATATATATGTTGACATTCCTATAGCTATAGGAGACTCCGATATAATTTAAAAGAAAGAATTGAATCCACCTCATAGACAAAGGCTTGAATTGTTAGAAGATTATATTATGGATGTTCCATAGAGTCCATCAAGGGAGAAAGTTACAACTATACCCTGAGTCGTAGATTGGAAGATAACTTAAGCCTACTTAAACTGAGAGAGAAGAAGAAACTAAAGAGTTACATCATCTAAGTGAATTAGAAGTCTTATTATTAGAACCAGATAAATATGATTCAAAACACTACAAAATCACTCTTAATATCAGAGGTACAAGAGATATAGTACATCAGCCATATTCTATAATGGCTAAATGATAAAGCTAGTTATAAAAGTACCAGCCTCTTAAGGAGTAAGTATGAAGCTCCGACTGGATTGTATATGCACCAGAGGTGCAAGTATTATAACATAGCTTTAAGGTGTGGATATGAATTACACCAATGTGGAAGGGGCGTTATGAAAGCCACAGAAGATACGATGCGAGATTTAAAGGTAAGAAAGGTAAAGGTAAAAGAGGTACGAGATACTCAAGTGCAGAAGGTTGTGAATAGTCAAGACTTCACATAGAGGGCAAGAAGCCTCGTGATTGAGTATCCATAAATGATAGTAGTATTGCCAATAGCACATATTCCAACCTATGGTTTCCATACCGAGAGGTCTAGTTAAGAGAGTAAA
This sequence comes from Nicotiana knightiana, assembly GCA_005239525.1. Taxonomy (NCBI): domain Eukaryota; kingdom Viridiplantae; phylum Streptophyta; class Magnoliopsida; order Solanales; family Solanaceae; genus Nicotiana; species Nicotiana knightiana. The sequence goes on along the minus strand of ML394889.1, from coordinate 11,045 downwards.
GTAGAGTTAGAGGCGACATGATGTCTCGCTTAAGGTTTTAGAATAACATAAGGTAATCTATGGTGATAGAGAGTTAAAGGAAGGTTGTGAGTAGCATAAATAGATATGTGAAGGTTGAAAGCTAAAGTATGGTAGAGAGACAAGGTTTGAGGTACACAGGAGTATGGATAAGAAAAGGTGAGTGAGAAGGTGACAAGAATAAGTATGGCCTTGGGGTTAGTCCCATAAAAACAAGAGAGATGATGATTGTTGTAAGTTATAGAAATCTCAGTATAGCCTGAATGAACTCGTAGGAGTCTAAGAGTAGGAGAATTTAGAAGAGATGGAATGCTTCCCTAGTAGTAGAATAAGGGTGTAATTGTGATAAATGATAAGACAATGAAGTTTAGGCCTTTGATTGAGTAATGATTTAAGGAAAAAGGATTTCATGAATTGCATAGGATTAGAATACCCCCATAAGATGGATCACATTGGGATTTCATGAAATACTATTATTTAAGTATAACATCACCCCTAGGTGGATCAGGCAAATAATTTTAGATGTTCCGCGATGAGACGTAAGCCCTCAACATTAGGTTGTCATTCTTAAGATGAACAGTAATGAGGAAGCACTAAAGGACTTAGATTTATACATATGGGACAAGCAGTGAGATAGTAAACTGGAGTTGGGTAGCAAACCTCGGTAATAATAAATCAAAGTAAGAGTTATGGTATAGTATGGCCTACCTAGATTTAGTAAAGCCATAAGCATAGATACCCAAGATTGTAGCAATGTATATCAATATTCATAAGTTCGACAAAGTACCGGGCGAAGAACTTCAGTACACCTATAGATGGCCAGAGGGATAACTTGTCGTAATTCTGTATATGTTCACAAAGTGAGGCCTAGAGATTGCTTAAAAGCTGGAGGAAAAAGAAGAGAAGAGTCACATAGGCACACATACAAGGACAAAGTCGTACAGGCTGGATGACATAAGGTAGCAACAGTTACGAGATTGGAAGAATTTTGACCACAAGTCTGTGAAAAGAGGTTTAAATGGGGGAATGCCTTGGCCTTTGGATTTATTCAAAGAATAGATGCCTAGATGGAAAGGAAAGTATAAAAGTATTCATAAGAGATATAGGTAATGAGACTGATAAGTGCATCTGTCAACATTCGAGGACGAATGTTCCAAAGGGGGGAATGATGTTACACCCCATGTTTTCATACGTAAGAGTACGTTGTAAGTCAATTAATATAAGCTCAAAAATGAGATCGCCTTTGAAAGTACATAAAGTAAGTTAATTATGTTGTAAGGTTGGAAGTCTTAGAAGCTAAATGAATTGAAGAAAATAAGTCTCGTTAAAAGTCAATCAATTGGGAATGTTATAACATATACTTTTGGGGTGAGAGTAGTGTGATTAAGATGATAAGAAGTTTATGCTATGATTTATTTTATTCATATCATAGTCTTGTTTTAAGTTTTGAAGTCAAGCGAGTTGTGGAACAAAAGTTTGCAAAGGTCATCACAAGTTACATTCATAAATATGCTGAAAATTAGGTCAAATGTCTCTTCAATTTTCCCCAAATATACTTAGAGTTACACGGTGATCCAACCATAAAATTGAACATTTATGAGTCCATTTTCTAACGTATTAAACCATTTGTCAATACAACCTCGGGGTAGAGAGATATTTACAGTTTCGCGAGACTACACAGGCTGCATAGGAGACAAGTAGGTGTGTCACTGAAGCTTTTTGAGCAATACATTTCGTGTGTTATATGAGGTCTTTTTGGGACATATTATATACCAAATTGAAGGTCTTGGATTTAGTTTCTAACTTTCTTAACCGTTCGTTCATAAAACATCCGGATAAAAAGATATAAGCGTCGGAAGAAGGGCCAATGCTAGGGTGCCAAGCTAGCACCTCTTTGATTTTTCAAAAGTTGATATATATAGGTTTTAAATTGTATTCTCTTAATTTTTCATAGAACACGGACAGAGAACCCCATAAACTTACCCTTTATCTCTCTACAAGGGTTCCAAAGATGATTAACATTCCGGGTATGAAATCAAGAAAGAATAACATTAGAACAATCCCTACGACGTAAGCATTGCTATATCTCCTCTCTTTTTCTTTGTAATTTTAGTTTTGGAAGGTACTTCATTGTTAAGAAAATGCCTACTTTCTGTATTTAAGCTTTTATATATCAAGGAAGGTTGATAAATTTATTTTCTAATAGTGAGAACTCACGGGACGGTGATCGAAATTCGTGAGTTCGATTTATTTCACTTTTAGTGGACTGTTTTGTTGTCCACTCGCGTTGTCCTATTGTGCTGATGATTTATGGAGTTTAAAAGTATAAGGGGCATGGAAAAACGCCACATGTAATAGGGTAGTAGGCTGGTTCAGGCTAATTAATAACTTGTTGATTGGATGTGTTATGGTATATTTGGGTTTTTTGTTGTATTAAAGGTCCTTAATTGTAGTTAGTTTGTTTTTGAGTTGCTGGTTGTATTGTGTTGTTGTCTCGCCTATACTAGGCTTGAGGGAGCAGTAAAATTAGGGGAAATGTTGTCCGTTTTATTTTAGAATAGATCTATTGTTTGAGATACGTGATATACTAGCGCCATCTAAGTTTTACATGTATTTCTTTGTTATAAGGTTGGCGCGCTAGTTGTCGTAAGCTTGTTGTTGAGTTGCATTGACGACTTGAGGTATGTTAAGGATAAACATTTCCTTCATTTTGGCATGATTCCATGACTACATGTGTTTGATAACGAGGCATAAAGAGAAGTTCATATTCCCGAATTTATGTACATTATCCTAGTCTCATAAGCTATAGTAATCTCCCTTATCGGGACTTTATATTCAGTTAAGTGTTGTCTTCTTTCAGTAAGGAGGGTAGAGAGTGTATATATAGTATTATGGTATTTTCACCACCACTGAGCTATAATCGATGGGCACGCCCCTATTGGGAAACCTTTGATCAGATGGTAAGTTATATACCGAGGTTACTATGGACGAACACCTATGAGAGAGCCCAAAATGGCCGAGATACAAAGCCTAGTATGGTCGAGCGCCTATGAGCGAGCCTACTACGGCAGAACTGTTACATATACCGAGCCTTATAGGGCCGGACAACTATTTTACTTACTATATTGCGAGAGATGACTCGGTATTGACATGTAAGCATATCTTCAAATTATATTTGACTCCCAGGTACTTTTAGTTATTATATTATCAGTTCAGTTTGAGCTTTTAGTTATTCTGCTGCTTACATACTCGTTACATTATTTCGTACTGACGTATCTTTTGGATGCTGCATTTCATTCCTGCATGTCTTGATAGACAACTGGATAACTTCAAAGTAGACAAAGTCAAACATCATCTTGGTTGGTAAACTCCACTTCCTTGGAGTTACCAGGTCTATACCTTGGAGTCCATTTTATATATACAAGTTGATGGGTAGGTCAAGGCCTTGCCCTAACCATGATACAATCCAGTTATCCCTAGAGTCTTGTAGATGAGTCCTGTACATTTTTAATATCAGTATCATGGCTTTACCAGCCCTATGTATATGTTTAGTTTGGTATTTATGGTTGTAGATGTTATTTTCAGATGATTCAGGATATGGCCTCATTGTCCTTAGTTAAGGGTTACCCCTCCAGAGTTCACAGTTACATAGTGGTACGCTCGGGCCGAGTACCGGCACCGGGTGCCAGCCACACCTCTTCAGGTTTGGGGGATGACATTCGGGAGCTTTTGCTTTGGTACCAATTGTAGTGAATCTCAATATGAAACTCCATTGATACTCAAAGAGAATTTAAGCGAAAAAAATAAAAGGATTACTTCATATTTTCATTCAACTTAACATGGCAAAATATGGATACATAGTATTTAAGAAAACCCATAATAATCTAACTAAATCTACACGTGGCAACTAAAGTTGTGACCAACTATTAGGGAGTAAAAAGTAAATAAAAGACCCAAATAACATTATACAAACTTAGGGCACTACATAAAGTAGAGATAAATTAAGAATATCTAATTAAGTTGTTATGACTCTCCAATCACTACATCCGGCAGAGAATTCCTGAAGAGCAATAATTGTATGCGTAAGTCCGGGGCCTTTTTTAAATACCGCCAATTACAGAGACATTTGGTTAAGGCCAACCTATTATGGGACCATTCCTGTCAATCACCCATTTTTTGTGTCGTAAAAGAAAATGAATTAGACATGTACCTTCGATTGACCTTTTTTTAATTATTCTATATATGTTACAGGAACATGAGATATTATTATTTTCTAATTCAATTAAAAAGTTAGATCATGAATTAAAATTAATATTAGCTCGTCAAATTAAGATTATATAACAACATATAAAGAGATCTTATTTACTATATTAATATAGTACATCTAGAAAATTAAGAGATTTATTTTTTGTTATCTATAATATCATTATGCTCTGATAATCCTATGTAAAATTTGATGTTTTGTTACAAAACTAACTTTTGTAGCTTACACGTTCGTTTATTAAAAATATTATTAATTTTAAGGGAATAAAAGTCCAATAATATGGAGCGATCTTGGTCTTTCATATTCAACTTTTGATCTTCAAGCTTATAATATAGTATAATATATAATATAATTATTGTTAATATTGTCTTTGTCGTCGTCTTCGTGTTACTACTCATATATCTTACAATAATATATTATTTACAATAAAATAATTCAGGCATTGAGTTGATAGCTAGATTATGGACAAATAAACATTCTTCTTCTATTCAAATAGGTTGACCAAAGTTCAAATTGGGCCTTCTAATTAGGCTTAGAATGCTTAGTACAGTTCAGATAAACTAGATTAGGGACAAATAAACATTCTTCTTCTATTCAAATAGGTTAGCCAAAGTTTGAATTGGGCCTTCAATTGGGTGAGCTTAGTAAAGTTCAACTAGATGTATATCTGACGTCCCACCATTGAGTTATAATTGAAAATTTGATACTACATGGCATACCTAATACAGAAATGTCCATAATAAGTCCAAACTTACCAATCTCTAGCCATTAATCACATACTTACCAAAAGTAACCAACCGCATACAAAAATTGAAACCTAGATAAATAGGATTCTTTGTCTCCAAGAATCACATGCAAAAATACCCTTCTATATTTGTAGGCGTGATCAGCAACATTAGATGCAATATGAAAATGATATTTCATGGATGAGGTAGCAAAGATGAAACATGGGGAAAAAATACAAGATTCCAAAAACCTAAGCAAAAAGCTACCTATTCAATGGGTATGAATGAAATTCATTGAAAACATATAGATGAGTCAATATGCAAAATTTGAGAAAGATCAGAGGTGATTTGGACTAGTTTTAAGCCAAAATCCGTAGTTGAAATCGAGTTTAGTAAATTTCTTTATGACATATGAATCTCAAATGTATCTGACATATGGGTGTATATGGATACACATGATATACATTGGGATATACAACGAGATACACATATCATCTTCTTCTATATTCATCTTGTGTACTTCAAATTTCGCTCATGTTTCAATTCAAACTACCCAAAATCTCCATCAAATCGTCCAAAAATTGAGATTCACACTCCTTAAGATCTATCCAATCTATTTCAACCACAACCACTCGAAATAAACTCCAATTTGGAAAATTCAAAATTTTGAATTCAAGCTTCAATGGCTGTCCATGGGATTTTCAGTTTAATCCTTCACCCCAATCCGACAAACTAAGGTTTACTAGTGATAACTTAATCGAATTAAAGTGTCCAATTCTCTAAAATTAAATCTAGCTCACTATATGCTTTAAAAACTGATATTAATTGAAATTGTTTGTATTAAAATGACATTTGGGCCTTTTCTGGTAAATATTTTATTTTTGGGCTAGTTTTGGTTGAAATTATTTATGAGTTACATTTTGAATAGTCCCCTCCCCCGATAAATGGCATTAAAAAGTCCAACTTAGGTTATTGGCACCTTGTAGCCCATATTTATATTTTAATGTAGTAAATTAATAATTTATAGCCAAATTAGGTTAAAACAACTCTCTCTCTCTCTCTCTCTCTCTCTCTCTCTCTCTCGGTAACGACCCGGTCAGTTATTTTGTGTATTGTAGTCCCGTTCCCCTATTCATTGCTTCTTATGTGTTCATTTGTGATACGTGACTTGTCCGAGTGGTTGGATTGGTTTCAGGAAAGTTTCAGGTGAATTTTGTCCCAAGGTTGAAGGCTTAAGTAAGAGTTAATCGGAGTTTGACTTTTGTGTAGATGACTACGAAATAGAGTTTTGATGGTTCCAATAGCTTTGTATGGTGATTTTGGATTTAGGCTTATATCCGAATATTGATTTGGAGGTCTGTAGGTCGTTTTGGCTTGAATTGGCAAAATTGAAAAGTTGAAGGTTTGGATGGTTGAAAGGTTTGACCGATAGTTAACTTTGTTGATACCATATTTAGATTTTAGTTTCGGGAGTTGGAATAGGCCTGTTGTGTTATTTGGACTTGCCTAAAAAACTTGAGGTCATTCAGAGTTGATTTGATATGGTTCGACATTAATTTTGGAAGTTGAAAGTTCATTAGTTTATTAGGCTTGCATCGGAGTGCGATTCGTGGTTTTGATGTTGTTTTGTGTGATTTGAGTCCTCGAGTAGGTTCGTGTTGTGTTTTGGGATTGGTTGGTGTGATTGGACGGGATACCGAGGGCCTGGGGTGTGTTTCAGATGAGTTTCAGAACATTTTCTCATATTTGGACTGCTGATCTTATATCTGGACAGGCTTCTTCGCGTTCGCGACACAGGCGTCGTGTTCACGTAGTGTTAATGGTGGCATATGGCTCTTCGCGTTCGCAACACAGGGGTCGCGTTTGCGAAGACTTGAAGAGGTTGTGTATCGCGATCATGAGTGTTTACGACCAATTTTGACCCTCCCTTTTAAAATTAAATTATTTATACTTAATAATTTGCAATAAATGTGTTGAAATAATCGATAATACCAATTTTATGTAAATGTAATATAAATTAGTAATTAATGGTGTTACATTAATAATTTGGTAATATATAATTATAAAATATATTACCCTTACTATTTTAAATTATCAAATTAACTTTTATATTTTGATACACAAGTTTTATAATTAATTCAACAAATAAATTTTTTATTTTAATGAATTCGCTTATTATTTAAATAATCCAAAATTAACTTCATAATTTGAGTAAATAAAGTATTTTAATAAATAATTAATTAAATACAGTAATGTACATAGTATTTGATGATTATACTTTTATCATATTTAATGAAGATTAATTAAGTTTAACTAAATTAATTTTAAAAGGGGTTAAAGCCTAAAGTGTTACAATTGCAAAGACTCAATTAAATGCAATGTGGCTAGTTATTAAATCAAAACTAGCCCAATCCCCATCTGACCCGGTCCAGGAGAACCCCCCATTCCATGTTGGAAATCCCCCCCAAACCCCTGAGAACCAATGAAATTGTGCCATGTCATCCCTCAATCCCACTCACAAAACAACACATTCAATCTGGGCCGTTGATTCATACCATCGACGAACCACGTTTATTATCGCCTTTTCCATTATTTTTAAATCCCATGCGAGATTATATCCTCACCGTTGGATCACACAAATCCAATGGTCCCCATTTTCCCCTAATAATGTATTTTCAAAATCCATACCACCTCAATTATTAGGGTCGTTAATCAAATGATCCAATGGCACAGATCTTGTCTTTCGCCTTAAATTGAGAGACCAACTAAAGGGTCTCAAACCCTAATCATTTCTTCCTTGAACAACCACCCCCTTTCCACTTCCACTCTTCTTTCTCTCATCTGCTTAATCTCTATCAGTCATGAGACCTTGCATAAATTCGTGCAAGGTCAACAAAATCAACCTCGAATCATCCATCTTGTCCCTGTTAGCCATAATTCACGTTGGTTTCTTTCCATTTATACCGATAAATTCAAATGCCAAATATGAAACCCTAGGCTCAAAGAGGAAAACTTCAAATCATCTGAATCTCTCTTATGTTCTTTCAAATCAGAAGCATGCATGAAGGATTCTCAGGCTTCATCATGATTATTCGATGTGTAGATGTCAAACGCAATGACCTTTGGACATTGAAGCTTTGTCCGATGGGTCTTCGCCTTCAACGACCATTTCCTCTTCGTCACTTTCTACTCACGATTTGAATCTGCTGGAACCCTAGACTTTAAGGCTCTATAAATAGTGGCCTTTATTTCTATTACATAACATCACCTAACACACAATCGAATATCATATGAAATACAAAAATGGAAAGAAAGAAAAGTAACAATTAAGGTCTCCTCACTCCTTACTGTTTTTTCTTTTTCGGTTCTGACTTCGTCTAATGTTCGAGCTTGAGTCCGATTCCTAAACGGATAAAAAGGCTTTCATTTGGTTTGCTGCTCCGTAGAAGGTCAGTGTGTATTGACCCTCCCTTTCTTTGATTGTTTGTGTTGTTTCATTCTTACCATATTCCTTGTGTTGATTATCCTTCGTTTATAATGTATGTTGTTGGTTTATGAGTGATTATCATATCTTGATATTGCATTTTATCCTCATTGTTTGAGCCAATTTTTCTCTAATAATTTGTAACTATTTTAATGATGGTTGATCATTCTGTGAACTTAATGAACTTCACCAGATAAATGCTTCTTAAAAAATATATAATCTAAGCCTTGTTGAACTTTTGCAGTTAGGGACTTTAATGACTCTACATATTTTTTTTCAAGTTGTACTACTATGCTTTAATTTGATTAGGTTGTGGTCTTAGGCTTCTTATGATATTCTATTAAGAGTTTTATTTCTACTACCCGTGTATTACATTGATCCTAGGATTCGAAATACCACCCATTGATCCATGTCATATGCTTAATCTGTCTACTTCGATAATATTGGAACCATGTTTGTTGTGCACACTTAAGGATCCAATGCAAGCCTATTATTATATTCTGAACCCACCAATATAGTTGTTAGTTTACCCGCTCTTCAAATATGTCATGTAATCTTGTAATTCTTTGAAAACATCAATGTGTATAGGATGGAATATCTTCTGCCTCATGCTTATGTGTTTGCCTAGTTACACTTATGAACTTCTTGTCTGCTCTTCTAGAAGGACTTGTGTCTAAGCTACTATACTCTTCACTTAAAATTGTGCTACTCCATAGAGGAAGAAGTTAAACCTTGTTTGCCTCAACAACCAAACAACTTGAGCTATGTAAGAATCTAAAATAAAAGCACTATTGTCGCTCATAGGCTTAAGAAAACTCTCAATACCTTCTTATACTATTAAAATGAATACTGCTCTGGGTTTTGTTGTTATCCTATATCGGTGAAGGTTTAATTTTCAACCTTGATGTTTTATTGATGATCTGACAGATTAATGAACATGTTACCAAGTTTAAATTAAATTGAAATTAACTGTAACGACCGGACCGGTCATTTTGCGTTATCAGACCCAGCTTCCATAAATGAAACTTCCTATAGCGGCTTATTGTGATTTATGACTTGCGGGGGCGGGTGGTTCGAGATTCAGAAATGTTTAGAGCAATGTTAGAACACTTGGTCCTTCAGGTTAGCCTTTAAGGCCAAGTTTGACTTCGGTCAACATTTTGAGCAAACGACCTCAAAATCGAGTTTCGACGATTCCGGTAGCTTTGTATGATGATTTCGGACTTGGGCGTATGTTCGGAATGGATTTTGGATGACCCGGGAGCGTTTCGGCGCCAGATATCGAAATAAGAATTTCCTTAAGTTAATATTGTGGTTTGGGATGTGTTTTTGTGTTATCGAGGTCCGAACGGAATCCCGAGATCGGGAATAGTTCCTTTATGTCATTTATGACTTGCCTGCAAAATTTTGTGTCATTCCGAGTAGTATAGGTCGGTTCGGCGCATTGAAAGCGAATTCTAGAACTTTAAGTTCAAAGTTTGATTCAATTTGGTTTTGGGGTCGAATTCTTAGTTTCGTTGTTGTTTTTCACGTTCCAAAAATTCGAGGGAGTCCATATCATGAATACAGACCTTCCAGTGCCTTTGGACGGGGTCCCAAGGGGCTCGGGTGAGTTTCGGACCCCTCGGAGTTAAATTCAAAACACCAGAAATTCTAGGTCTGGTTTCCTTCTCTGCGTTAGCAGGGGGTTACCGCGTTCGCAGAGAAGGAACTAGGCAGGGGTGGTGAATGCCATGTGCGTTTGCACAAAAGGCACCGCGATCGCGATGGGTTGGGCTCCTGACCCAATGCGTTCGCACACCTCACCCGCGTTCGCATAGAGCCCGGCCATTGGGCCAACCCAGCTACTCCTTACCCTGTGCGTTTGCAGGGCTCCATCCACGTTCTCATAGAAGGCCCATGTGGGCTTGGTCATTTAAAGCCTTGCGATAGCACTGCCCAGGCTACGATCGCATAGAGGAGACCACTGGGCAGTGTGTTTTAATAGCGGGATTTAATTCATTTTCCTCATCTTCTTCTTCTTCCTTGGGACGATTTTCGACATTTAAGAGGGGCAAACGACCTAGTTATTGAAGGTAAGTAAATTCTACCCTAATATTACTTTAATGCATGGATTACAAGCTAAATTAACTACCTAATTAGTGAAAATTAAGGATTTGGGGTAGTAACCTATGGTTTTTGAAAATTTAGAAAATTACCCGTGCATTTGCTATGAATTCATACAAAAATCATATATTAACGATCCTTAGGTTATGGGTGAGTGTTTCCTTCGAGAATTTTTGGAATCCGGGCTTGCGGGTCCGGGGTTGGATTTTGGGATTTCTTCAAGAATGGTGAATTTGACTAAATAATAGGAGAATTCCATGCTTCAAATATAAATTGATATATTTGTATAACATTTCACTAGTTTCGAGTCCGTGGTTGTCGAGTTTGGAGTTTCGGGTGCATTCTTGACCCGGGGAGTAGGGGGACGCGAGGTGAGTCTCCTTTCCCCTAGGTGTTTTAAATGATATATGTGATAATTGTGGGGGATACGTATGATGTGTGGCTAGAA